>BPLR01019492.1:15000-238086 GCA_021605095.1 Caerostris extrusa | reverse complement strand
CCATAAATCCAACTTAGGTTCCCATTCTAAGTTGGATTTATGGAATGATAGTACATCTAATATTTCAAAACTGTTCTTATTAAAATATATACTTATAGTCTTTAAGAATAAATATATATAGTTTCTGTCCTGCCGTTGCGATTATTATTCAATTGTACTTGCTGTTGCTGTACTTCGTCTCGAATAAAGTCTCGAAGCCGATTGACCATTTGTCTTGAATGCTACATGGGGCGTTCTTACCAGCGTGTAGGAGATTCTTGCAAGAATATCGTAAGTAACTTTTTTTATAAGAACAGCTTTGAGATATTACATTTATTATCATTCCATAAATCCAACTTATGAAAGGAATGCGATATATACCATATAATAAACTCTGAATAATTCAGCGCAATTCTTCCAAATTGTTTCTTATATGCATATTTTTAATGTCTTAGCTTCTTAAACGTTGATAAGGACAATTTTTCTTTTATTAAACTAAATTAATTCACCCTAAGTACATTGCAGCCAGATGTGTGAAAAAGTAAACACGGAGAATATTCATTTTGTTTCCCTAAGTATATCCAGAAAATGGCAGATAACGAACCTTTTTAGAAGGTATCATGGCAAAGTAAAAATGATCTTGCCATAATCTTGCGTAAAAGGGTCTTAATTAAAATGTCCTACTCTTTCTATTGAACTTGCTACAGCTATTAAATCTGTAGCTTCTCCCTAATGGAGTTCTTTTTAGAAGGGGTTCATTTCCTACGCTGGTGATTACATTCCTTTTTTCAGGGTTGGTATAAAATTTCAGAGATTCGAACAGGTGTTTCCTATCATTTACCTCAGCGCCTTATGTCGCTCTGTTTAATTTATTGATTGTAATTGGATTGTAACTGTATTATAACTGGGTGTCGTTGGGTTGGGTTGGGTTGAGACATTTGAATCACATGTTAGAGAATTCACAGTATTATTTATACACGCACAAAAAGCACCATACAATTAGAGATGTGCAATTTTTTTTAAGATATAAAAAAACATATAATTATAGATCCGTCGAATGACTCCACTTCTAAGCTGAACAACCGAAACTCGGATACGCGCAGGGATCACGAAATATACTTCCTTTCCTTGACAGAGTCCGTAGGCCAACTAATGCTCTCGGGATAAGAAACTATAAACTGAACGTTTCTCAACGAGAGGAAGGTTCCGCTGTGCTTCCTCTCGGATGAGAGTCTCGAGGCCAAATGACCATTTCTTTTGAATGCCACCACAGAAGTTCTTTCTAGTGTGCATGAAACATTTGTGCAAGAATATCATAAGTAACTTTTTTTTTCCTTAAGAAGAGTTTTAAAAAAGTACATATACTACCCTTCCATAAATCCAACTTATGAATGGAATGCAAGATAGACCGTATAATAAAGCAGACTTTATTAAGTATACATTTACAGAGTTTAAAAAGCGTGTTGAATTCCAAGAACAAAGGATCTCGAAATAATTCAATGCAAGGCTCCCAAATTAGTTCTTATCCACATGCTTTTTAATGACTTATCTTCTTAAACGCTGATAAGGACATGTTCTTATTTTATTAAACTTCATTAATTAACCCTAAGTACATTGCAACCAGATGTGCTAAAAAGAAAACACGGAGGTTCTCAGAAAATTGTAGATAACGAAGCTTTTTTAAGGTATCATGGCAAAGTAAAAATGATCTTGCCATAATCTTATGTAAAAAGTACCTTAATTAAAATTTCCTCCTCTTACTGTTGAACTTGCTACACTCATTCCACCTGTAGCTTCTCACTTAATGGAGTCCTTTTTAGAAGGAGTGATTACATTCCTAGTTTTTAGGGTTGATATGAAACGCCTGAGATTTGAACAGGTGTTTTCCTATCATTTATCTCAACGCCTTATGTCGCTATGTTTAATTTATTGATTATTTCACAGACAGAACCGAGATTATTCCATGTAAATAGGATTTTTTTTTGGTGTTAATGATTCTTCTTGGTAGCTGTGATTGTAGAATTTTTGCTGTCTTTTCTACTGTTTAAAGAAAGGAATTTGTTATTTAAATTAGCCCTCGTATAAAGTTTAAGTACTAAATTTGATAAAAAAAAAATATGCCTGCAGTGTTTATAATAAATTATTTAAATTTTAAATTGTTTTAATATAAAATAATAATGACGCCATAGGTAGTATTTGACATTAGCAAAATTAATAATCGTAAACATTAAAACATTTGTAAAACATGAGAAAAATCGTTGTTTCATAAATTACCATGTTTAATTAATATTTAATTAATTTAATTTAATCCACGCAAGTAATTTATGTAATTGATTAATCTTATTAATGTTTAAAAAAATTCATATATATGAAATTATGACAGATATTTATGAATTTGCACAAAAATGATTATTCTAGGGTGCAAGTAGGGCAATCAGATTGCAACTGGGTGTTTTTTGAGTTGATGCCGAAATTGGAAAACTCTCAGCTTTATTTACACACAGGCATAAACACTACACATAGAATTTTAGAGACATACAATATATAACACATTTAAAGAAAAAAATGGAAAATTCCAATTCTACGCCGAAAACCCGATACTCGGCTATGTGCAAGGTGCGCGAAATACATTTCGTCTTCTGGTGAGAATCTGTAGGCCAACTAAAGAAGCGCAGTGAAAAGCTAAATATATTTTTTCTCTCGGGATGAGATACTATAAACTGAATGCTTCTCAGTGTGAGTGTAGGTTCCATTGTACATCATCAGGTGATTCTCGGGGACGAGTGATGATTTCTTTTGATTGCCACAGGGCGGTACTCTTCCAGTGTCTAAGAGGAAGCATGGTTACAGTCATACTTGTTAAATCTGCTCATATAAAAGGGTCATTTAAAATATTATAGCAGATTAAAGTGTAACCTTTACGTGATAAATATTTTTGAAGTAGTATTAAGAACATTACAACTTTAATTAGACCTTTCCTAATAGCTAGTAGCTTAATTTTATGTATCCTTCAAACAAATTATGTTCCAAGATTTTTTATTTTATTTATTTTAAGTTGTCATATAATTATGTTTCATTCATTTTAATGTTGTCATAAAATTATGTTTCATGCATTTTAATGCTGTAATATAATTATGTTTCATGCATTTTAATGCTGTCATATAATTATGTTTCATGCATTTTAAAGTTGTCATATAATTATGTTTCATGCATTTTAAAAAGTTGTCATATAATTATGTTTCATGCATTTTAAAGTTGTCATATAATTATGCTTCATGCATTTTAAAGTTGTCATATAATTATGTTTCATGCATTTTAAAGTTGTCATATAATTATGCTTCATGCATTTTAAAATTGTCATACAATTATGTTTCATGCATTTTTGCATCTTGCGTTTTCATACAATTATGTTGTCATATAATTATGTTTCATGCATTTTAAAGTTGTCATAGAATTATGTTTCATGCATTTTAAAGTAGTCATATAATTATGTTTCATGCATTTTAAAGTTGTCATATAATTATGTTTCATGCATTTTAAAGTTGTCATATAATTATGGTTCATGCATTTTAAAGTTGTCATATAATTATGTTTCATGCATTTTAAAGTAGTCATATAATTATGTTTCATGCATTTTAAAGTAGTCATATAATTATGTTTCATGCATTTTAAAGTTGTCATATAATTATGTTTCATGCATTTTAAAGTTGTCATATAATTATGTTTCATGCATTTTAAAGTTGTCATATAATTATGTTTCATGCATTTTAAAGTTGTCATATAATTATGCTTCATGCATTTTAAAGTTGTCATATAATTATGTTTCATGCATTTTAAAGTTGTCATATAATTATGTTTCATGCATTTTAAAGTTGTCATATAATTATGTTTCATGCATTTTAAAGTTGTCATATAATTATGCTTCATGCATTTTAAAATTGTCATACAATTATGTTTCATGCATTTTTGCATCTTGCGTTTTCATACAATTATGTTGTCATATAATTATGTTTCATGCATTTTAAAGTTGTCATAGAATTATGTTTCATGCATTTTAAAGTAGTCATATAATTATGTTTCATGCATTTAAAGTTTTTCATATAATTATGTTTCATGCATTTTAAAGTTGTCATATAATTATGGTTCATGCATTTTAAAGTTGTCATATAATTATGTTTCATGCATTTTAAAGTTGTCATATAATTATGTTTCATGCATTTTAAAGTTGTCATATAATTATGGTTCATGCATTTTAAAGTTGTCAAATAATTATGTTTCATGCATTTTAAAGTTGTCATATAATTATGTTTCATGCATTTTAAAGTTGTCATATAATTATGTTTCATGCATTTTAAAGTAGTCATATAATTATGTTTCATGCATTTTAAAGTTGTCATATAATTATGTTTCATGCATTTTAAAGTAGTCATATAATTATGTTTCATGCATTTTAAAGTTGTCATATAATTATGTTTCATGCATTTAAAGTTGTCATATAATTATGTTTCATGCATTTTAAAGTTGTCATATAATTATGTTTCATGCATTTTAAAGTTGTCATATAATTATGTTTCATGCATTTTAAAGTAGTCATATAATTATGTTTCATGCATTTTAAAGTAGTCATATAATTATGTTTCATGCATTTTAAAGTTGTCATATAATTATGTTTCATCCATTTTAAAGTAGTCATATAATTATGTTTCATGCATTTTAAAGTTGTCATATAATTATGTTTCATGCATTTTAAAGTTGTCATATAATTATGTTTCATGCATTTTAAAGTTGTCATATAATTATGTTTCATGCATTTTAAAGTAGTCATATAATTATGTTTCATGCATTTTAAAGTTGTCATATAATTATGTTTCATGCATTTTAAAGTTGTCATATAATTAGATTTTATGTTCTCTCTATTGTAAATAAACAAATAATTTTTGCAAAGTGTTTTATCATTATAATGCTGTGTTATAAGAAGCCCTTTTTAATAATTTTAGAAAGTTTATTTTCATTTTATGTTCAGAGATTGTCAAAAACTCCAAAATTTTGGAAAGTTTTCATAAACTGTAAAATATTTTAACTAACTATTCACAATATATATTTTTTTTACTTGAGGTTAAAGATATTTCTAAAAATAACTTTACATTAATAATAATATACATGAATAATTAATAGGTTCATATTTAGTGTGAAATATATTAAAACATTTGTAATTAAAAAATTGGAAAACCAAAAATTAATATTGCATTTAATAAATATATTTTAATTGATAAATTAAAAAATCTTTATGTTATTAATTTCGAAACAATTTTTAGTTCAGAGAAAAAAAAAAATATTTCGACTCATAAATTAATAAACCTATTTATAATTATTTCGTTTTATTATTCATTATTTTTTTTATAAACATTTAATTATAATTATTTTTCATCAAAGTTTATTCGAGGGATATGTAACCTCAATACATTTTCAACTCACGAATTCAAAAATCGTGCTTTTTAATTAGAAGAAATATATTTGTGAATTTATTTTCTTGTATACATTAAAAAAACCTGTGTATATAAATGTATATGATTTATACCCAAATCGATTCATAATCTTATTAATTATTAATTTTGTCATTTTCAGATTGTTAATATAGATACAATACATATTAAAATTTGAATGATGAATTTTTAATCTTTACTCTATTTAATTCCTGAACTATATATTTTATGAATTTATTTTTAAGTCGTTGGCCAAAATATAATTTTTTTTATTAATTTTTGTACTTTATAGAAATGTAACTCTGAAAAAAATGCATGTATGCTTCATTGCTATCTTAAATAATTATTTAGAAATAAATTGATTTCATTATCTATTAATTTATCGCTTTTTCTATACATATAAATAAATAAATCAATAAAAATTGGATCAATATTTTAATTATATTTTTTCACTCAAAAGAAACCTTTCAAAAGTAATTATTTAAAAAATTAAAATTTAATAGAAATAGTACGAAAATTAAAGTTTCAAATATATTTCTTTGAAATTAACATTTTATCTTTTCAATAATTAAAGAAAAAAAAATATCCTTTTAAGCTAAATTATCAAGCAGAAATATTTTATGGATTCTTAAAGGATTTAAATTTAGAATGTAAGAAAAAAAAAGTTTATTTTTTTGTATCAAGTTAATTAAGACTAAAAGTTAATACTTTCAGTATTAATGCGTTTCGAAAGGTATACATTTATTGATAAATTATTCAAAGATATTTAAAGTATTTTTGAAATATTTTCTTCAATGACTCAAAAGCTTTAGCAGAACGAAAATAAAATGAAAAATTTTAAACAAATAAAAAAAAAAAATGCTGTTCTGAGAGACAAGATATTTCCACTATAAATACTCAGCGATAAACAGAATTTTGTATTAGATCATGAAAAAGTTTTAAAATCTATTTTCAAGATATTACTGCTAGGTTGCAAAAAAAAAAAAAAAAAAAAAAAAAAAAAAAAAAAATAGTACTTATCCCACTTGGTAGATATCTAATAGACCAATCTCACGAACCCGTATGGACGGCTTAAAGTGGATTCGAACCATTACTAACATTCATGGCACCGAACCCAAAACCTGTGGTACCGAGCGCCGGAGCGTTAGTTACTCGACCATTCAGACCCCCCAAAAAATTACTAGATAAAATTTTTTTGGGGGAGCCTGAACTATATTTTCTTATGATTTACATCAAGAAATGTTGAAAGCTTCTGCTTTTCATATTAAACATTGTATTGAACAGCATTAAAAAAATCGGATACATCCTGTCATATTGAGAGTTGCAAGGATTGAGGATTTTCCCTTTCGACACAGAACATCAAATAGCTCACAATCAGAAACTATAGATACAATATCTGGTGGTCTTCAACGCCATTTTTGTGCACGTGCACGGTACCTGCTGATTGGATGATCAGCGCAAAGTGTACTTCTATGCATTTGATCATCAGTAAATGAAATACAGCAAGAATTTGTTATTATTGGACATTAGAAATGTGCATGTAACTTAGTCTACTTTAAATTAGTAGCCGTGCTTCCTCCTACACACTGGGCAAAGCGCTATCCGGTATTGTTCCGGAAAAATGGCCGGTAAACCTTCAAAATATTACACAAGATGAAGTACAACTCACCCTCTGCTCCCGTTAATAAACATTTAGCTGATTTACTGTCTCTGAGGAAATATATTTAGTACAGTCCTTACGCTCTAGTTGGCCTACAGACTCTCACCTGGAGAAGAAATATTTTACGCACCCTGCGCGTACCTGAGTATGGGGTTTTCGGTTTAAAAATTGAATTCTCTCACAAATCTATAATTATTTGTCTTTAAATATGTTATTTATTGTATGTCTCTAATTGTATGTGTGTGGTATTCGTGGGTGTGTCAATAAAGCCGTGAGTTCTCTAACCTGTGCTCACGTATCTCAACCCAACCCCATCCAGTTACAATCTGGTTGCCCAACCTGCACATTATAAATTAAAATATTTTCTTACATTTTTTGATACCGAATAACTTCCTAAAGGACTTTAATAACTATTTATATCTTTATATATATCCGAATTATGGTATTATATTACTTAATAACATATTAGCATAATTTTTCAGTATCAAAATTTTCTCAACAAAAATATTCAATCGCCTAAGAATTTAATACAAACTAATGATATATTATTTTAGGAGTATGCTAGATTAAATAACAATATGTAGGAAGTTCTCTAAGCCTATGATAGCATAAACAAAGTATTTCGTAATAGCGAATTTTGTATGCAAGGGAATTTAGTTATAACCCCAAAGTAGATTATCATATCGCATAATGTACATTTAATAAGACGCAAGAAATGTAGCTATTTATGTTACATCTAGCATTATTTAATAAATTTTGATACATGTTGAATAACTAATTTAGGAAAAATATTAGAAATGTAATCTGCTGAGCCAATAAACAGGTTAACCATTAAATTTAGAATTTAATCTAACAATAAAACACATAACAGCAAACTTAAAAAAATGAATAAAAAATAAATATAGAATTCCAAACGATTTTCTTCGAAAACTTTTTCAATTTGAAATGAAATTATTTTTGCTTTCACCAGACGATCTTTTAAAAATATTTAACATTAGTTCGTATTCCGAATTAATTATTTTTATTAAATTATTTAAAAGTTACTAAATTATTTTGGAAATAGTTGTATATAAAAACTTATTGATTAAAATTTAAAAATAGCCCGTGAAAAGAAATTAATAAAAAATCATGTGAAAGAAAATAAAAAGACGCACATGAAATTAAAAAAAAAAAAAAAAAAAAGCTTAAAAAAAGAAATCTGAAATAAAAGCTTAACAAGTAATATAAAAAAAAATATTTTTAAAGTCAATTCCTCCTTTTTTTTCATTCTGTTGCAGAAAGTCCTTTATAAATAATTTTCATTCATTTTTTAAGTTTATCCGGCGCCATCTATTGGTAGATATATGCAACTTAAATCTAAATAAAACTAAAATTAATTAATTAAATTTAATTACTGAATTAATATTTGATAAAAGAAACTGTATTAACATCCAGTGTCATCCACTACAAGTTAAAAAAAAAATTATTTGTACTTGAGTGGATGAATTAAAAGTATTTTATGAACGATTTAAAATGTGAACAAGATATATATAGGGAGAGTGTGAGCTAATAGAAGGAATTCTAAAAGAAATTTGAAACAAAGCTTCAAAAAGAATTTTTGAAATAAAGCTTAAAAAAGAAATTTTAAATACAGCTTAAAAAAATAAATTTTAAAAAAAGCAGGTAATTTAAAAAAAAAACACGTAAAAGAAATTATAAAAAATCGTAAAAAATTGATCACTGATATGAAATACTTCGCTCCCCCAAACAGAACACTTATATTTTATGGGTAAAAATAACGAATAGTCATTACACCTATTAAAAGGAGGAAAAATTCTTAAAATGGTGTGGTTTTCGATAGTTAAAACAGCTTTAAGTCAAGACAAAAGTTTGTTTGGACCGTTCTTTTCCCATATCTCCGTATTATAAGTATAAATTTTATGAAAATAGCAATATAAGTACTCAATATCATTAGGAATAGAGACAAAGCATTTGAAAGTTCATTTTTTAACTAATATTTTTGGTAAATTAATTAACAATAATAAAAACCTAAAAAGCTTTTCATATTAACAATGCTTACATTATAATAACATTGTAGCATCCACCATATCACAAAAAATTATGAGATAAAGTCATTTCATGTATGATATAAAATTGTTTTTCGCCAGACAATCAATTAAAACAATTTTACATTAATTTTTCTCCTGATTTTTTTTTTTTTACTAAAAAAATTTTATAATTACTCAATTATTTTGTAAATAATATTAGATATAAAAAAATTATGAAAGAAATTTAAAAAAAAAGGCACATGAAGGAAATTTTAAAAAGAGGTATATATATATATATATAATATACTTTTGCATGTACGGAATTCATGAAACATCTTAATACGGCATTTACCATTAATATTCATTGACGTATTTTTTAACGGTCACATACGTATTTTGAACCCAATTTTTGAAATATCATAAAAAGAAATAGAAATCTCAATTAAATATTTATTTTTAATTAAAACTCTTATATTTTCTAAAGAAGTTAATCAATCAATAAAAAGAGATTATTTATTATTTTTATATGAAATTACAAAATGTTAGCTCCGTATTCAAGCAATAATTCGAAAAACAACAGATCACAACTTTTAAATTTCCTCAAAAATAAAAAATAAAAATAACAAATCATCTTACATAGATACCTTTTTTATTAAAAATATTAAAACTTAAATAAACAGTTATGCTGCAAATAGTGATTTCTTGAATTTATAATCAAATATCACATTTTTATTCTAAGAAAAGCATTGCTGTAGTGTTTTGCATTATGCAACAAGATGATTCTTTATCTTGCATAACATAATGCAAGTTCCCTTAATAACCAAACACAAAAACTTCATGAAATATTTTCCGAATGCTATTTTCCACACGAAATAACGCGCAAGAGAAAGCATCAGTCACATTTTGCAACGCATTCGCAATTTCCCCCAGATTATCCACGCTGCGATGTAATACCCTATTCGCAAGCGGAATTCTTCTTTTAAATCTTCAAAATGTCTTCTGCACGGGCCATTTGCCCCTCTCTATCTCAAACGTAAACAATTTTCTTTTGCATGTGCGACGCCATTTTGGAGTTAATACACTCAAATTTTATTTTTGCATGGATTCCTCATAGGGGACATCTTTAAAGAATGACAGGAATGAGATAAAACCTCAAGGTTTCTATCCTTTTAGGATCGGAAAGGACTTAAAAAGCAACATTTACAGATTATAATGCAACTTTACTTTTTATATTCAATTTATATCTAATAACGTTTCGTTTAAAAATAACTATTTTGTTTTGGGAAGTTATTATCAGTATTTTTATTTTTAAAGTCTAAATAATATTATGGTTTTTATTAAGGTAATATTACGTTTAATGCTATATATAGAACTGTTGTGAAAAATTACTAATTTATCTTTTTTATTTAAGTGTATAATTTGAAAAAAAAGCTGAAATTTTTATTCAAAAATCAAACTAGAAAAATTTAAATTTATTAAGTTCAATAACTGTTTAATTAAAATGTTCATATGATTATTAATTTGTGTTGTTTTTTTATCCCAGTTGGAAGATGGCAACATCTAAACCAAGTCTATGAACCCACGTTGTCTCATTGTCTCATGGAAGGACAGAAAGGGAAGGGAAGCTTCTGTTGTGATGGATCATGACAGAAGTATGACTTGGCGCTGTGACGCTGAAGAAGGAGGGCAGCAGTGACCTCCAGGTAAACTTTGTGGGTGTTTTTCCTCGCATTTGCATATTGTATGGGAGAAAACCAGGAAAACCCCACCAGATAGTCCAATTAACGACGCAAGACGTGAAATATCATAAACGCCAACGAGTCTACTCGTTTTTTGAAACAGTCCTCACAATGAAGCCACCAGCGGATTGATGCCACTGAATCGGGCGTATATATTATCATCATCATCAGTGACGTAACAGCCCATGGAGGTTCAAGGCCCTCTGCCGGCTAGCAGGTTCCCTGAGAGTAGATTTCTTTTTTAACGAGGTAGGTTTTTCAGCCGCACGCCCAACGATCTACGGTCATATGAGACCGGAACCCACGGTTTAAAGTGGATTCCGAAGCCCTACAAACCTCCATGGCATCAACGGGACTCGAACCCAAAACCTGTGCCACCGAGAACAGGCAATACTCACTCGGCCATTGGGTCTCCTTATATTTCTAAAATGGTTGATTAATAAAATTGAAACTTATTCATTATTTTTAGATGAAACTCACAAAAAATCATCTCGTTATTCGAAAAACAACTGCTCCCAAACTTCATGTTTCCTCACAAAATAAAACGAAAAAATATTAAAAAAATTCATCTTTTCATACACACCTTTTAATAAAATATTAAAACTTAAATAAACACTTATATAGCAAACAGTGATTTCTGGAATTTATTATCAAATATAACAATTCTTTTTTTTGCTAAGAGACGCACTTCTTGCAGCAGTTTGTATTATTCAAGAATATGTTCTTTTTCTTGCATAACATATTGCAAGTTTCCTTAATAACCAAACACAAACACAGCATGAAATATTTTCCGAATGCTATTTTCCACACTAAATAACGCACAAGAGAAAGCATCAGTCACATTTTGCAACGCATCCGCAATTTCCCCGATTTTCCATGCTGCGATGTACTCCATTCGCAAGTGGAATTCTTCTTTTGAATCTTCAAAATGTCTTCTGCACGGGCCATTTGCCGATCTCAAACGTAAACAATTTTCTTTTCATGTGCGACGCCATTTTGGAGTTAATACACTCGAAATTTTACTTCAGCTTGGATTCCTGTAGGGTGACGTCTTTAAAGAATGACAGGAATGAGACAAAACCTCAAGGTTTCTTAACCCTTTTAGAATCAGAAAAAAAAATCTTAAAAAACAACATTTCCAGATTTTAATTTAACTATTCTTTGAATTTTAAATTTATATTTAGTAATGTTCCATTTCAAAATAACTATTCTGAATTTACTTTTCAGTACTTTTTATTTCGAAAGTAAATAATATTAAGGTTTTCATTAAGGTAATATTAACGTTAATACTATGAATAGAACTGTTGTGGAATATATTAATAATTATTAAATATTATGGGGCCTGATGGTCTCTCACTCGTGCCACAGGTTTCGGGTCTGAGTCCCAGCGGTGCCATGGATGTTTGTAGTGGTTCGAGTCTACTTTAAACCGTAGGTCCGGTCTAATATTGCTGTAGAGCGTTGGGCGGACAACCCTACAGTGTAAAAAGAATCTCCTACCGTCTAGAAATCTGCCAGTAGGTAGACTGCCTAGGCCCACCATAGGGGTGTTGCGCCACTGATGAATATTATTGTTCTTATTAAAGTGTAAAAAAAGCTGAGAATTTTATTCATAAATCAATCTGGATAAATTTAATCAAACATTACAGTTATTTTTACACTAAGAAACGCATTTGTTGCAGTAGCTAACATTATGCAACAAGATGTTTTTATCTTGCATAACATAATGCAACTTTCCTTAATAACCAAACACAAAAGAAACATGAAATATTTTCTGAATGATATTTTCCACACGAAATAACGCTCAAAAGAAAGCATCAGCCACATTTCGCAACGCATTCGCAATTTCCCCGATTTTCCCTGCTGCGATGTCCCCCATTCGCAAGCGGAATTCTTCTTTGAATCTTCAAATGTTCTTGTTTTGCACGGCCATTTGGCCATCTCGATCTCAAACGTAAAAAATTTTCTTTGCATGTGCGACGCCATTTTGGAGTTGATACACTCAAATTTTATTTTTGCATGGATTTCTGTAAGGTGACATCTTTAAGAATGACAGGGATGCGACAAAACCTCGAGGTTTCTTATCCCTTTTAGGATCAGGAAAGGACTTAAAAAGAAACACTTTAAGAATGTATAATGCAATTTTATTAGATATGAATTTAAATTAGAAAGTAATGTTCGGTTTAAAAATAACTATTTTGTTTTAAAATTATTTTTTAGTACATTTATTTCGTAAAGTCTAAATAATATTAATGTTTTTGTTTTTTTAACTTATAAACAGAATTGTTGTGAAATTATTACTGATATATGTTTTTGTTAAAAAAATAATAAAAAAAAAAAAAAAGTAATTTTAAAAAAAAAATAATCTAGATAAATTTTAATTTTTAAGTTGAATAAATGGCTAATTAAAATATGGTAACTATTAATAATTTTTAATTTAAAGCATCTGTTATTAAAATGTCCGACTCGTGGCTCAGTGTTAACGTAAACACAACACTCCTGAACGTACGTCCAACACTCTACTTTCAAATGAGACCAGGACCTGCGGCTTAAAGTGGATTGCGAAACACTGCAAACGTACATGTCACCGCTGAGACTCGAACCCAAAACATGTGGCAATGAGAGCCAAAAGCTCTAGTCATTCGACCATCGGATCCACTTATATTTTCTAAAAGGTTAATTAGTAAATTGAAACTTTTTCGTTATTTTTAGAAGAAACTCACAAAAATTCATCTCCCTATTCAATCCGTAATTCAAAAACAATTCCCGACCTTAAAATTACCTCACAAAAAAAAAAAATCCACAGAATTTTTCAAAGGAACCATCTTACATACACACCTTTTTTAAATAAAATATTAAAACCTATATCGCTTCTTATGTAACACATAGTGATTACTTGAATTTAAATGGAGGTTTTTATTCTTTTCTTCTAAAAAAAGCATTTGTTGTAGCGGTAGATTGCATTATGCAACAACATATTCTTTATCTTGCATAGCATAATGCGAGTTCCCTTAATAACCAAACGCAAAAACAGCATGAAATATTTTTCGAATGCTATTTTCCACACGAAATAACTCAAAAAATGCATCAGTCACATTTTGCAACGCATTCACTGGCAATTTCCCCGATTATCCACGCTGCGATGTAATAAAATTCGCAAGCGGAATTCTTCTTTTGAATCTTCAAAATGTCTTCTGCACGGGCCATTTGCCCATCTCAAACGTAAACAATTTTCTTTGCATGTGCGACGCCATCTTGGTGTTAATACACAACATTTTATTTTTGCATGAGTTCCTGTAGGGTGACATCTTTGAAGAATGACAGAAATTGACAAAACCTCAAGGGTTATTATCCCTTTTGGAATCTGGACTTAAAAAGGAACATTTTAAGATTGTAAAATGATTTTATTAGATATAAATTTTAAATAAAAAGTAGTGTTCGGTTTAAAAATAACTATTGTGTTTTCCGGAAATTATATTTTAGTACATTTATTTCGAAACTATAAATAATATTAAGGTTTTTTTTTAACTATAAATAGAATATTTGTGAAATAATTACTAATATATGTTTTAATTAAAATGAATAATTGAAAAATAAGGTTTTAATTCAAAAATTTAATCTGGATAAATTTAAATTTTTCAAGTTCAGTAATTATTTAATTAAAATATTGCGATAATTATTAATAATTTTTAATTCAAAGTATAAATATTTAAAATGCCCAACTCGTGCCTCTCTGTCAAAATGCACCGCTGATGGGCATTAGGGCTGAGGTTCAATCTCCTGATGGAAACTTTGTAGACATTGCCTCAAAAACGAGGAGTCTCAATGGTGTTTGTGATGTTCAGCATCTTGCTTTGTTTGCCGGACTACTTGATGGGAGTTTTCCGGGTTTTCTCTTATACGATATAGAAATGAAGGATAGTTCCATCTAAATGTCCTGCGGATGGCACTGTCTTTCTTATTCAGTTTCATGGAACTTAGTCAATCTTCTACCAAAGGATGCTCTATAACAATAAAAAAGCTACCCTCCCTTCTCTAATTCCACAAGAACACAAAGGGTTCTCTGACTTGGTCTAAATGTTGTTCTTGGATTTGTCTAATTAAACCGGGACGTACAGTTTAACTTGAATTACGAATCACTACCAAACATCCATGCCACCGCCGAGATTCGAATGAGAAGCCTGTGGTACCAAAGACCAGAGCGCTAGTTTATATTTTATAAAAATGGTTATTCAATTGAAACCTTTTTTATTTTTAGATACAACTCACAAAAAAAATCAGTTCCATGTTCAAGCAGTATTGCAAAAAAAAAAAAAAAAAAAACCATAATATACAACTTTTAAGATTCCTTACAATATGAAACCAAAAAAATTTAAGAAATCTTAGATGCACACCGTTTTTAATAAAATATTAAAATATAGATCAATTTTTAAATTGCAAATAGTGATTTCTTGAATTTACTATCAAATATTACAATAACTTTTTTTTAAAAAAAAAAAAAAAAATTTGTAGTAGTTCGCGCAATGCAACAAGATGTTCTTTATCTTGCATAACATAATGCAATTTTCCTTAATAACCAAACACAAAAGAAACATGAAATATTTTCCGAATGCTATTTTCCACACGAAATAACTCGCAAGAGAAAGCATCAGTCACATTTCGCACCACATTCGCAATTTCCCCCGATTCACCCCCGATGTGCCCTATTCGCAAGCGGAATTCTTCTTTTGAATCTTCAAAGCGTCTCCTGCACGGGCCATTTGCCGATCTCAAACGTAAACAATTTTCTCTGCATGTGTGATGCCATTTTGGAGTTCATACACTCGACATTTTATTTTTGCATGAATTCCTGTAGGGTGATATATTCGAAAAAGGGACAAATGGGACAAAACCAAAAAGTTTTTTTATCCCTTTTAGAATCGGAAAGGACTTAAAAAGCCACATTTTCATATTTGGATGTAACTTTACTTTTAATTTAAAATTTATATCTAATAATGTTCTATTTAAAAACTAACTATTGTGTTTCGGAAATTATTTTCAGTACTTTTTTTCGAAACTCTAAATAATATTAATGTTTGTATTAAGTTAATATTAAGGTCAAGTTACTAAATATTACAAACACAATCGAACCTCCTTGTTTTTTAAACAGAATCTACAATAAAGCCGCCATCGGTTTTGAATCTACGCTCTCATGCCACTAAGCCACGAGAGGGGCTTATATTTCCTAAAATGGAAAATTAAAAAATCACAATTTTTTTTTGATGAGGATCATAAAAAGTCACCTCCATGTCTAAGAAATATTTCGAACGACAACAGTTCACAACCTTATTAAAAGTAATTTAAGTCCCCCACCCTAAATAAAACAATATTTGGTACTTACTTATTAACGCTACGTTGGCTACAGTTGCGCCAATAAAGAGCAATTTTGTTGTTCGCCCGCGCACGCAGTTATGTTTTGAATGCCAACGGCAGCTACAGAGATTTAGCGTTTTAAAAATTCTGCTTGCCTCGAACCAGTTGTCTTTTCTAAGTCCCACATGATATGCACACTGACTGAAATTGCATTTCAAAACGTTTACCAAAATAAAGTTTCATGTCATGGGAATTGGGACATTTTCGTTTTTTTGGTAAAATATTTCGCTACTGAAAAAATAAAGTTGCATCTTGTTCTGTTTCTGGCAAATCCCAAATACGCATTTTCGTAGCACTAAAAAAAGGCATCAAAAATCAGCAAATCTGTAGCTGTCAGATTGGCGCCACTTAAAAACCGCCAACTCTGTAGCTGTTAGACTGGCGACACTTAAGCCAAGGTAGCGTTAATACGTAAGTACTCAATATTTTCTATAAAAAATATCTTTAAACAAGTTAAACTATAGAATATCTTTAAGAAATCATCTTACATGCACACTTTTTTAAAATAAAATATTACATCATAAATCAATTCTTAGATCTCAAATAAAGATTTTTGAATTTATAAGGAAGTTTCTATCTTTTTTTTCTAAGGAAAGAATTTGTAGTAGTAGCTTGCATTATGCAACAAGATGTTCTTTATCTTGCATAACATAATGCAACTTCCTTAATAACTAAAACAAAAACAGCATCAAATATTTTCCGAATGCTATTTTCCACACGAAATAACGCGCAAGCGAAAGCATCAGTCACATTTTGCGACGCATTCGCAATTTGCCCCGATTTTCCCTGCTGCGTTGTGCCCCATTAGCAAGTGGAATTCTTCTTTTGAATCTTCAAAATGTCTTCTGCACGGGCCATTTGCTCCTTCGCCATCTCAAACGTAAACAATTTTCTTTTCATGTGCGACGCCATTTTGGAGTTAATACACTCGACATTTTATTTTCGCATGGATTCCTGTAGGGTGACATCTCTAAAGAATGACAGAATGCGACCAAAACCTCAACGTTCCTTATCGCTTTTGGAATAAGATAGGACTTAAAAGCAACATTTTACTGGATTTTAAAGCGATTTTGTTAGATATGAATTTAAAATTAATAAAAATAATAATGTTTCCTTTAAAAATAACCGTTTTTTTTTTTTTGGAAATTACTTTTTAGTACTTTTATTACGAAAATCTTAATAATATACTTTCCCTTTTTTTAGAATTAAATTCCTAAAATTACATGAATAATATAATATATCATATTTTAACATGAATATTTCTTTTTTTATTGTATGTATTATATTAATTTTTATTGGACATGTTTATACTTCAAATTATTAAATGTTCTGACATAAAATTGCATAATTTATTTACAAGATCCAAAAAAATTGATGAATTTCTCTGTATAACAACAACATATTGGAAATTTTTATAACAGAAAGTCAAATAGGAAGGAACGTTATTATGGTGGAAGGTAATAAAACTATCATTTATATTGAATGTGTTGACAAGTGGTATTTTTCAAAGCATCGTTTTTTTTCAGAATGATAGGACTTAATGTTCTAGAATGGCGGCATTTAATATGACAAAAATATTTTTATTTTTAAAAAAAAAAATATATAAGAAATATATATTTTTATTTTTATTTCATTAAATTGTATATTATTTTAAAATTGTGATTAAAATGAAAATATTATATGGAGTCAAATGAAATTTATAAGCTATGGACAATATTCTATGTAGAAATGTTTATAAAAAATACATTTATAATGTGACATATTTCCAAGCTTTAATGCTCAAATCTTTTATATAAGGAATAAATAGGTTTTTCAGAAAACAAGCTATAAAAAATAGATTCCTGATTACAAATTTTCTGAAATTCATTTCGAATTTTCCTCAATACAAAATTAGTATTAAGATAGTTAACCTTAAATATTATCCCGATAGTCTTTGGCATTTAATCAATGTTGGCATTTTATTTACATGAAAAAAAAATTAATAATATACGTATAAGCAAATAAATAAAACCATATATATATCGAATAATCATTGTCTGTTGTACAAAAATGGCTACTATTAAAGCTTTGAGATCAATTATAAAAAGAATTAAGAAAGAAAAAAGAAAGTTCTTACAAAAGCCATATTTACATCGTGGGTAATCAATAAAAAAAAGTATTTTGCATTTTTGACGCCAGGGTCAAAAGTTTCGCTGCATGTTAAGTTTTAGCAGTAGACGGATTTTACAGATTTTGAACAGAAACCTTAAATATCCTTCCAAAAGTCAATGGTATTTTAGTCAAAGTTGTCCTTTATTAACACGAAAATAAAAAATAAATAAATAAATGATATATATATATAAACAAATAAAAAAACATACAGTATATGCAATTATCATTGTTTACTATGCAAAATGACGACTATTAAATTACTGATGCTTAGTCTTCAATTATAAAGAAAGATCTGATGAAAACAATATTTAAACAGTGGGAATGAATAAAAGAAATTAGTTTGCTTCTTCGCAGTTTTTGAGCAATAAAAGATGCTTAAAAAGAAGCGTTTTACGCAATTTATAAAGACTCAAAGACATTTAAAATAAAATGATGTCATTATAGTTGCTGTGTTCTTTGTAAATCATTTAAAGTATACAAAGTTGTGTGAACGATTATTTAAATTTTTGTCAATTGCAATCGCTTTTTCAAGACAAAAGCCATCGTTGCTTTCATTAGTTGTGAACATACTTTTGTTTGAAAATTAGGTATGACACCAATTTAAAATACTGCATGCATTGCTTGTTGGCAGATTGTTTGAAATATACAGTCGATAGTTTTTGAGAATGGACATAGATGGTACAGTTCTTTTGAGAATGAAACATTGTGTAAGCTAAATTACGAAATGAAAGGAGTAAGGTGTAAAATATAATTTCTGAAATATAAATTCAAACTATTAAATTACAAACATCTGTAAAATCACTTTCGTAGTTAAAACAAAAACACATCTGGAAAAAATGTCCATTAACTATTAGTCAATCTCCTAAGCCATTCGTTTTTAATTTTTAGTTTTTAAACCTATTATGATGGCCGAAATTGGCCTATAGAGTCATTTTTGCCATTAGACTCAGAAATGTAGACATAAATTTATTATGAGTTAAAACAAGAACTCATCTGTTTATAAGTCCAAGTATCCATAATTAGTCAATCTCGATAAGTCAAATCAATCAATAGTCAATCTCATTATAGATATTAGTCAATCTCGTGAAACATTCGTTTTTATTCGTTAACATATATCTTAACCCAGAATTTAAACTAAGTTTATTTAAAATGTCACACACAAATAAAGATCACAATATTAATAAGGTTTAAAGCTCAAATACCGTTAAAAATAAACCCCAAATATTCATAATTTACTTCACACTCATTAATATGAATACCCACACGAGAAACGATGCTTTCAAACTTTCATTAGTTCAAATTAAATGAATAATGGCACGTTTATTTTCAATTCTCATTTTACCGATGTATTTAACCGAAGATGTTAAAATTCACAACGGAAAATTTGCTTTCTAAAATGGAATTGAGCGCACGTCGACAAAATTCGCGTTTAGATATAAATTTAACTCAAACCCAAAGTTAATTAATGAATCCTGAATTTAATTATATTTGAATATATGTTGAAGATACACCTTTCAAATTTCTCAATCTAAATAATTAGTGAATCGCATAGTGAATTCGTGACCTTCATTCTTAAATACATAGTTTATGCAAAAGAAGAACATTAAATATTTGATATTAATTAAATTAAGCCTTTTGATCATTGGTTTATTTATTTTTACTCAGTTTATTTATTTTACTCAGTGGGTTTATAATTAAGATTAGCAGTTTTTATTGAAAATGTGTTTCAATTAGTCAGTTTTTTTATGGAAGATTCCTTAAAAGTAATTTTTTTTTAATAAAATATTTCTATTTTGGTACTGAACGGAAAAAAAAAGAAGATTTTTGTAGTGTATTTATACATAAATAAGATGTACATAAACAAAAAGTAAGACAATATGATAATTTAAATTCATGTTATATTTAGAAAAAAAATTAAGAATCTAGATAGATTTAATTAAAACTAGAGACTTAATTATTTTGGTTAGTTACGGTTTTTATTATTACATTAATTTTATTATTTGTGTAGGAAGTTTCAAAGTTTGTGACCATTCTAATTTATTTGTAAAATAATGATTTTTTTTTTTATTTCCAATATAATTATACCACTAAAAAAAAATGAAATTTTTAAAAAACATTTTTTTTTCGAATCAGTTTGGTAGCTTTTAAATTTTCCAATTTTATTATAAACACATCAAATCAAAAAATAATATAGTTTAATAAAAATCGTGTAGTAATAATAATTAATTAATGGGCATCTATACCATAGGGGAACTTTTATAATACCATACCATGCCATACGTTTATTTATAAGTGAATTGTAAAACTTACTTTAAATGTTATCACCATATATCTAACATAGAATGTAATGATTTTAAACTCAAGAATTTATTCCAATTATACTGTACATATAATGATCAAATTATTAACAAGATTTAAAACACAAATACCGTTAAAAACAAACCCCAAATACTCCTTATTTACTTCACGCTCATTAGTATGAATACCCACACGAGCAATGATGCTTTCAAACTTTCATTAGTGCAACTTAAATGAATAATGGCACGTTTATTTTAAATTCTCATTTTACCGATGCTTTCAACTGAAGATGTTGAAACTTCACAACGGAAAATTCACTTTCTGAAATCTGAATAACGCACGTCGACAAAATTCACGTTTGGATATAAAATTAACTCGAAACCCAAAGTTAATTAATGAACCCTGAATTTAATTACATTTGAATATCTGTTTGAGATATACCTTTCAAATTTCTCAATCTAAATAATTAGTGAATCGCATAGTGAATTCGTGACCTTCATTCTTAAATACATAGTTTATGCAAAATGAGAAAAATTAAATATTAGATATTAATTTAATTAAGCCTTTTGATCTTTGATTGAATTTTTGTTACTCAATGGGCTTATAATTCTGAGTGGAGATTTTTATTCAAAACGTGTTTCAATTAATTATAATTTTTTTAAGCAAGATTCCATAAAAGTAAGTTTTTTTTTTTATTTAAAATGTATTTCCATTTTGGTACTAAATAAATTATACCAATGCATTATTTATAAGAAAACTGTAAAACATATACTTTAGTATATAATGATTTTTGTGATAAAGTTTAAACTAGAATGAAATGAATTTAAACTCACAATTTATTTAAATAACCATGCACAAATAAAGATCAGAATATTAATAAGATCTAAAACAAAATTCCGTTAAAAATAAACCCCAAATACTCATTATTTACTTCACATTCATTAGTATGAATACCCACACGAGAAACGATGCTTTCAAACTTTCATTAGTGCGACTTAAATGAATAATGGCACGTTTATTTCAAATTCTCATTTACCGATGCATTCAACTGAAGATGTTAAAATTCACAATGGAAAATTCACTTTCCGAATCGGAATAGCGCTCGCGTCGACAAAATTCGCGCTTAGATATAAAATTAACTCGAAACCCAAAGTCAATTAATGAATCCTGAATTTAATTATACTTGAATATCTGTTTGAGATATATCTTTCAAATTTCTCAATCTAAATAATTAGTGAATCGCATAGTGATATCGTGACCTTCATTCTTAAATACATAATTTATGCAAAAGAAGGAAATTAAATATTAGATATTAATTAAATTAAGCCTTTGATCTTTGGTTTTATTTTTATTTTTTTTTTGTTATTCAATGGGCTTTTAATTAAAAGTAGAAATTTTTATTCAAAACGGGTTTCAATTAGTCATTTTTTTTTATGAAAGATTCCTTAAAAGTAATTTTTTTTTAAAAATAAATATGCATTTCTATTTTGGTACTGAATGGACGGAAAACTTTTTTTAGTGTCTTTACAGACAAATAAAATGTACAAGAAAAAAATAGAAGAAAATGATAATTTAAGTTCGTGTTATATTTAGAAAAATTATGACTCTAGTTAGATTTAATTAAAACTAGATATGACTTAATTACGTTAGTTAGATATGATTAAAAACTAGTTACAGTATTTATTATTACATTAATTTTACTATTTGTTTAGAAAGTCTCGAAATTCATATTCGTTTCAATTTAATCCAAATGTAATTATACCACACAACGAAATGTAATTTTTAAACTCATTTTTTGTAAATCAGTTTGATAGCTTTAAATTTTCCAATTTTATTATAAAATAATATTAAACTCTATTATTTTGATTTTATATAACTAATAAAAATTTTTGTAGTAATAAAAATAAATTAATGGGCTCTTATACCAATGCATTATTTATAAGTAAACTGTAAAACCTACACTTTAAACGTTATCATCATATATCTAACGTAGAATGTAATGATTTTAAATTCAAGAGATGACATTTAAAATGTCACACACAAATAAATATCAGAACATTAATGATTTAAAACACAAATATCGTTAAAAATAAACCAGAATACTCGTTATTTACTTACACTCATTAGTATGAATACCCACACGAGAAACGATGCTTTCAAACTTTCATTAGTGCAGCTTAAATGAATAATGGCACGTTAATTTTCAATTCTCATTTTACCGTTGCATTCAACTGAAGAATAAAAATGTGTTTCTATTTTGGTACTGATGGTCAGGAAGACTTTTGTAGTGTCTTTATATATAAATAAGATGTACAAGAAAAACAACTTTAGAGGAAATGATAATTATTTCTAAATATAACATGAATTTAAATTAAAATTCCAGTTATACTTAATTAAACCTAGAATCGACTTAATTATGTTGGTTAAATATGATTAAAAAGTTACTATAATTATTATTACATTAATTTTATTATTTGTGTAGGAAGTTTCAAAGTTCGTATTCAGTCCAATTATACATATTTTAAATATAATTATATGCCTCAAAGAATGACATTTTTTAGATATTTTGTTTGCTTTAAAATTACGTTTAAGTCAATTTGACATTTTTTTTTTTTTTTTTTTAAATTTTCAAATTTTATTATAAAATAACATTAAATCAAAATGTTATATTTTAATTATTAGAATAACATTTGTATTAAAAAACATCGACATCACCAGGTAGGATTTAAAGATCGAATTTACTCTTTGCGATCCAACGTCGAGTCTGACTCGACATCATCTTTCGTTGCAACGTTGAATATGGCTCTATACGATTTTTAAATTTAAGTGTGCATCGTTTAACGATACTAAGAACCTTTTTGTTGGTAATTATATTTTGTTTCATTTTGTGTAACGTAGTACATTTTAATTTTTGTCAGTTACAACAGGCATCGGTATAATCAGTCGTGTTATAATCTGGTTGAAACTTAACTTAAATTTCATTTTACTTCCTACACCATATAAATGTATAAAAACTCATTTAAAATGCTAGTTTGACGACAAATAGATATAAGTCGAATATTAAGTTGGACTAGATAACTGAGAATGAGCAAAATTTAGACCAAGCTACTGAGAATGATGAAAATTTGAGGCCAGTGAGAAGGATGAAAATTTGAAAATTTGGATCATTCTAATGAGAATGATGAAAATTTGGATCATTCTAAGATGAGAAATGATGAAAATTTGGATCATTCTAATGAGAATGATGAAAATTTGGATCATTCTAATGAGAATGATGAAAATTTGGATCATTCTAATGAGAATGATGTCAAATTTGGATCATTCTAATGAGAATGATGAAAATTTGGATCATTCTAGTGAGAATGATGACAAATTTTGGATCATTCTAGTGAGAATGATGAAAATTTGGATCATTCTAGTGAGAATGATGTCAATTTGGATCATTCAGGCCAGTAATGAAAATGATGTCAAAATTTGGATCATTCTAATGAGAATGATGAAAATTTGGATCAGGCTAGTGAGAATGATGAAAATTTGGATCAGGCTAGTGAGAATGATGAAAATTTGGATCATTCTAATGAGAATGATGTCAATTTGGATCATTCTAATGAGAAGGATAAAATTTGGATCAGGCCCGGAGAAGGATAATGAGAAGGATGAATTTGGGGATCAAAAATTCTGGATGAGAATGATGTCAATTTGGATCATTCCAGTGAGAAGGATGAAAATTTGGATCAGGCTAATGAGAATGATGAAAATTTATTTTTACAGAAGAGAGATAATATTAATAAATCAATTTATAATCTTCTATGACAAAAAATATTTATATGATTATTTTTTTCAATTATTCATTTAAAAATTCTTTGATATTTTGACATTATAAATTTGTTGAACATAATTCTAAATGTGTTGCAAAATATTGCACAACATGGGCTATTTAAAAAAAAAAAATGAAGAAAATCACAAATTTGGTGGATATACTGTAAAAATATTGGCTTCAGACATTTTCCTTTGAATATTATTTATAACTTTCTTTGAATGAAAAAAAGTCATTTAATGATCTACAAAAAAGAGAATTAGAAGTCGTATTCTGGGTAACATATTTTACAGATAATAAATTTCTACGACAATAAATACGAAATAAATTTCCCATAGGATATGCAGGACAAAAATTATAATCCTAAGAATAATATAATTTAATAATAATAATTTATTATATATAATTACAATTATATAACAATTATATATAATTGTAATTATATAACAATAATCATTATATATCTTTAGAATAATATAATAACCAAAAAAAAATTATAATAAACCTAAATGATTATTAATGAATAATGAGTAAATTTATCAAACTAACATTTTTTGGGGGTTATAAAGCAATTTATATTAATTTAAATAACTATCAACATTACGCTAAATTTGCATTTTTTTTCTAATAAAAAAAAAAATAATTAAATATTGTAAAAATACACACAAAAAGAGTAATTTGCATATGTAATTTTCCGTCTGCCGGAGAACATTGAAAAAAAATATATTTCTGAGAAATTTTATCATTTCTAGTTTTTAATATCTGTATATGGACTTAATTAGATTACAAATAGCAGTCATTATTTATAATTATGCATATGCATAATTGAACAGGAAAATAAAGAGAAAATACAAAATTTCTGAAGACAGAGATAATTAGTTCCATATTTTTTTCTTAATTGAGGCAAAAAATGTTTTATCTGCATTAACAATGTAATAAAATTCCATCGTCAATTTAATAAAAATTTCATATAAAACAGAAAGCAATAATTTATCTTGCAAAAACTATTTCTATTATGCAGTAAATATATAAATAATAAATCAAAGAAAAGTAATTACGTAATTTTCAGAAAAAAAATATTCAAATAGTAAATTGTATCTATTGCAGTAATTGACGACATCAAAGTAAAAACAAACTTGAAATTTGATTACTGGCTATATTTATAATTTTTACAATAAATAAGGAAATCAATAAATAGCACCATATAATGTAATTAACAAAGTTTTCAAATAATCATTCACATATAACACTACCAAAACCAAAAGCTTAGCTTAAGCCAAACTAAGAAAACCAAAGCCTAAATACCAAATTGATTCATTTATTGTTTTTAACATGGTGGCATTAAATATTTTTGCAAATATCATTTTATTCAGTTAGATAACTCTTGAAATTCTTTAACAGCTATAAAATTTGAAACAATTATTCTTAAAAAAAATCTAGGGAGGTCTCACCCATAACTTTTTCTGCCAAATCGCCAAATTGGGGCCGTACGGATTTAACAATTTTTTTGTTGGGCAAACAGAGCAATCAGTCGCCAAATGTGGTACACCGAATTTTTGTAAAATCATCAATTTAGAGTTTCTTAACATTAAAATATCTTAGTACAAATTATAAAAACATGATACATTCATTTTTCTGAGTAATAATATTGATAGAATTTGAAGTAATTGCTTAAACTTGTACTTCCGAGGTAGTTACTGAAAATGGTTTTGATATGAGCAATTAAAGAAAAGCTAAACAACAATAAAATTCCTAAACAAATCAATTTCAAAGAACGTATACACATACACAAAAACTGTTTTCATTTAAAGCAGATCCGAATCAATTTAAAGCAGATCGAATCGAATCGTGATCCGAAAATCCGAATCGAATCGGGATCCGGAGATCCGAATCGAATCGTGATCGAAGATCCGAATCGAATCGTGATCCGAAGATCGAATCGAATCGTGATCCGATGATCCAAATCGTATTGGGATCCAAAAGATCCGAATCAATTTAAAGCAGATCCGAATCGAATTATCCGAATTGAGTAAAAACTGGGTAACAATTAAAAGCATAGCTAATAAACTAGTTGAATACATTCAATACTCGTTTGTGGCTTGGGTGAAGATATGTCATTGGAAAACATGCAAATTCAAATTAGCCTCTGGTAGAGTTCTGACAAATATCTCATAGTTTGTTATACGTAAGATAAGAAAATCTGGATCCTTTTTAGAAAATCTTATTCTTCGAAAGTTGGAATATTCTATATGAAACACCAGTACATGAAGAAATGAAAATCAATCAAATTGTTTTAGGATTTATGAATACAAATGTTAAAATGTAATGAAACATATCTTTAGTTTCTATGCTACCTATTAATTTCATTATGAATTTATTTATCATTAATTTTGTAAATTTCATTATTTATCGACGAGTTTTATTTTCATTTATTTCGTGCATTTCATTATATATTCACGAATTTCATTTTAATTAATTTCGTGAATTTCATTATTTTCACATGAATTTCATTTTATTTAATGTCCCAAATTTCAATATTTTTCCATGTATTTCATATGAGATAATTGGAAAATAATCGAATAACGCATGCGTAGTTCTCGTTTGAAATGCTGGATATTTTGTTGCAAGAACGTTCGCCACTAAAAAGTATATTTGTAACATAGTGTTACTAAGGATCTTATAGGAGAATATTTTGTGATTTAAGGGATACACATTGTGTAAACACATTTGTAAAGAAATATTTTATCAGGATTCTTTTGGGAGTGCATCCATCAGTTGTTTGTGCTTACTCATGTTCCCTTTCGTGCCTGACAAAAATACTTGCCTGCCTTCCGATATATTGCACCTATTCTTAGCATAAACACAGGATATTCAAGTATCAGTAGTATAAAGATTCGAGCAGAACTCTTTTAGATCCAAAGTACTATCTATGAATTCGCTTCATCTCCGTATTAATCTCTTCAGGGACTATTCTTTTTTCAAACACAGTGTTGTTAAAGTATTCTTTTTTATAGAATCAAAAATATCCATTGTCAGGATTATGATCACAAAATTTTTACTCTGTTTTATTATTTTTTTTTTTTTTTTTATCATACAAAAAACAAGTATCCATCTAACCATCCGGATTGAAGTCGGATTTGAATTAGAATCAGTTATAATCCCATGATTTATCATCAATGCTTTCGGAAATCACCATAAAATTCATCGCTATTATTATCAACCAGAAAAAAATATTTCTCAAGATATTTGATACTAAAAAACGTAGTTTTAAAATATCCAATATCTTGTAATATGTAAATAATAAATAAGTATTTTTAATTTTTTTTTAATCAAAAACACTTATTCAAGTTGAAAACCTCAATGTTAATCATGACTTTAAACGAATATGATTTGTTAGTGATTTTTAAAATTCTGCAGATTTTCTTATATTCTGGATAAAAAATGGATAAAGCTTTTTATAAATCTACTAAATATAAATCCGAAATTCCTTATTACCGTGGTTTCAAATTTACAATTGTAATATAATCACCATAGTTTCAATATATTTATCAAAAAAATCAAATCAAATTGATTGTAAAGTAACATTAAATAATGATGACAAGCACTTTTTTTAAGTACGATACCATTATTAAACTGCCATTTGCCTTAGAATACTGTAAAACTGCTAAAAATCGTCTCGATGTTTGGTAGTTTCATAGTATTTTCAATCCAAAATTAAAAACTAATTTTTCATGAATTAACAAGAAGTCTTCCAAAAACGACAACAGATGTCACATTTGGTATACGAAGATTAATTTATTAAATGATTAAATATATTAAAGAAAAATTTATCTCTAGTTTAAGACTAAATATTTATATGATCTGATATAGTTTGATCTTCCTCATGATTTCAAATTTTATTATTATTAAATAATTACCATCATTTCAAATATTATTATTATTATTAAATAATTACCATGTTTTCAAATTTTAATTACCATGATTTCAAATTTTATTATTAAATAATTACCATGATTTCAAATTTTATTATTACCATGATTTCAAATTTTATTATTATTATTAAATAATTACCATGATTTCAAATTTTATTATTATTATTAAATAATTAAATTTTATTATTATTATTAAATAATTACATGATTTCAAATTTTATTATTATTATTAAATAATTACCATGATTTCAAATTTTATTATTATTATTAAATAATTACCATGATTTCAAATTTTATTATTATTATTAAATAATTACCATGATTTCAAATTGTATTATTATTAAATAATTACCATGATTTCAAATTTTATTATTATTATTAAATGATTCAAATTTTACCATGATTTCAAATTTTTTTCTTTGCTGTATTTACCATGATTTCAAATTTTAAATTAAAACTTACCATGATTTCAAATTTTATTATTATTAAATAATCACCATAATTTCAAATTTTACCATGTTTTCAAATTACATTTCTGTTACACAATTACCATCTTTTCAAATTATATTTCTGTTACACAATTACCATGATTTCAAATTTTACCAGGGTTTCAAATTTTATTATTGCTACATGATTACCATGATTTAAAATTTCACTTTTGTTACATAATTACTATGATTCAAATATTCACTATTGCTATATAGTTACCATGGCTTCAGATTTTATTATTGCTACATAATTACAATGATTTCAAATTATACCATTGTTTAAGAATTACCATGATTTCCAATTTTACCCTTATTTCATAAGTACCATTATTTCCTAATTACCATTATTTCAAATTATACCATTATTTCTAATTACACTAACATTAAATTAATACATAATTTGGCTCACCTCGTCAAGCGACCACTTTGGGTCTAGCGACGACCTCAGACTGGCGCTGCGTCGGTCAGCCTTCAGGTACAGTCGGTCAATTAACGAATGATTCATGGCCGAATCAGGACTCACACACACCGCCGATCAGGAGAGTCAGTTCAAAAGAGTCAAAAAAAATATTCACAAGCACCACACCTCTGACAAAAGATTTCACTGAGAGTCAGGAACCATATGGTCTTTGACAGAAACTGCAGTGTGAGTTTTATCTCAAGAAGAAACCAACAGCTGCTTTGCTGATAGCTAGACAGTCAGGTACTTGTCGATAAAAGTTCTCTGTGTATGTTTTGATTTGGTTAGCAGACATACGTTAAAGTTCACTTTTCGAAGTAATCTTGGCATTGTTTGGTTTTCTTGGCGATATGGTTTTTTGTTGTTGTTGGAAAATCAGTAGCTATCGCTTAGTCAATAGTTCATGGACTATTTTATATCTTTCTGAAATAACTAGACATAATGGATTTAATCAAAGGTTCATTAAAGTCTTGTAAGCTTTGATATTGTAAGGATTCAAAATCTTTAAAATATTTTAGGATTATCATTTGAATTAAGTCAATCGTCTTGAAAACCATATGCTTGAAATCTTATAATTACCAACTAAAATTGTTATTTGATAATAAGATGATTTTTCACAAAATGCAGTTCACACACAAATACAGTTGAATTGGTATTCTTGATATTTCAATATAATTAATCAGATTCAATTATTCAATATACGTTCATAAAACAATTTTCGTAAATACTATTGGCTTTTCCTTTCCTTTCATTTCATTTCTTTTTAAAAACGTAGAAATATTTGATGTTCTATATATTTTTAACAAATATTTTTATAAGTTTATATAGTATAAAAATTTGGCACGTTTTAAATTTATTAGTTTGGAAAAATATAATCTTACATTAGTACTGTTTTGGCACAAATAGCAGTACATCAGTATTTAGTTGGAAAAAAAATATAGAATGGAATTGTATTAGCATATAAACATTATTTTACGTATGAAAACAACTGTTTCATTATATTTCATTTCAAATTCAAATATGCCAGTTTTTATTGAATATTGAGTTTATTTAGACTAATGTAGTTGAATATTTAGAAATATCATGGAGAATGTTGTAGTGCATCAATGCCGTAATTCTAACTTCGCCGACGGAAGTATGTATTTAAATATCATATTCTTCAATTGTTGATATAGATTAAAATGTATTTAATCAACATACTAATTTATCCTACTATAGGTTAACATCAATTGGCTTTATATAAATGCCCTGTAGGATATAATACATAAATGTTTGCAGTTTCTATGCACTAACAAAAATATTATGTTTTTTGTCTAAGTGATGTTCTTTTATTTTCACAATCAGTGTCTTTAAGCTTGATTATTAAATATTGGCTAAATTCACAAGTAACACATGCATACTAGTTTTACTATTTTTCTGTCTTAGAAATATAAGATACTGTTCGTTTCTATAAAAACTAAATTATATGTTCCATCTGCCTACTAAAAATTGAGCACACTTTAAAGATAAGCAACAGTTATAACAAATCTAGAAAATTAAATTTTCTATATCGCTTTTTTTTAAAATATAAACAACAAGCGATTTTTGTACTTTGAGTATTGCAAATCAACTATTTAATACTGGTAGTATGTGCATATAAGCATTTACTATGATACTGTAATAAAATAAATTTGTTCTTTTCAAATTCAGTTCAGTGATTCTAGCCAAACAGATTTATTTAAAAATAACACCCAGTATAGTAGACTATCTTAAAATAACATATAATAAATTTTTCTAAGTCTGATTTCAACTACTTTGATACTGAAGCGTGTATTTATAACAATTTATTCAATTGTTCATAATTGAATACAATTTTTCTCAGGACTATTATGCATTTGTTTATGCAAATTAAATTATTCAATAACAATACTTTCTTTGTCCAGAATTTATAAATCACACAACGATAAATTACATACTGTAACTTTTATAACAAGCAATATTACAGTTTCAACGTATAACATAAACTAGAAAAACATTTTTCTGATTCTACCGTGCTTGCTTCTATCAAAAGCGCTTTAATTCTAATATAGTTAATATAAGTCTAGACAACAACGATGTAAAAAAGCTACTATAATAATAGTCTAGACAACAACGTTTAAAAAAGCTACTATAATAATAGCCTAGACAACAACGATGTAAAAAGCTTCTATTTACAAAATATTAATTCAAAAATATAATAATTTATAATTTTAACAATAATTTTTTTGATTAATTCTTTTCTTTGAGCAATTATAGAAATAATATCACCTATTGTATCAACGTACAAATATGCATATTATTATGGAATACATAATTCTCCAAAATGTTCTTTTATAAATACATCATATAACTTCGAAAGTATGGACAGTACATACACACTTATTTATGAATAAATATTCTCTTAATTAAATATCATCGATTAAGTTTCCACTTTCTTAAATGATTTCTGTTTTATAAATTCAGAAAATTAAGTACATTTTTGTCAAAAAATATTTTTGAAGAGTCTTTTACTAGATCTTGCATTTTCATTGGTTCTGCCTCTAGTTTTCTTTGAAAAATTATGAAATCGTTATATATTAGATGTAACGCCGTGAGGTATTAAACCTGAGATTTTTAACACACAGTTTTCGTATAATTTAAACTCTTACAGGCCAAATTCTTTTACCATCAACATTTGATCACCTCAAAAATATGTAAATTCATCAAATATTCAAATATATTTTTCGGCAGTCTATCAATAATCAATTAATCAAAAATCATATTTTTCTCTCTTCTAATTACTCACTAAAAATACTACAAAATACCTGTAATTTAACACATTTTTTTTTTGAAACCATCATCGAACACAACGAATCTTCAATCTTCATAAACAAACCTCAAGCGAAAAAGCAGATATCGTTTTGGAACACATTCGAACACTTTTGCCAGAATCGAACATCCCCACGTCAGAGGGTGGCACTGTATCTGATGCCCCTCATCCCAAACCTGATAAGTTTTCTTCCCAGCAAAGCGGCGAGATTGGCAGGAAAGTTGGCGCTACAGGCTGCCGCCAAATCCTTGGGATCGATTGAGGGGATTGCTCGTGTACCATAGTAAGTGTCAAGCAAAAAGTGGGAGAAGAAGGATTTGTGGAAACGAGGTTGGGTAGAGATATATAGACGACCAGAAAGTCGGTAATTGGCACGATTCTGGTAGAACTGGTGTTGGGTTACGTGGACGGACGATAATAGGAGACCAGTTGAGTTTAATCGTAACCTCCATTATATCGTTTTCATTGCTCTAGGTTTTCTATTGCGCATAGCTAACTCATTGTGGTTAAAAGAAGGACATATGTGTTAATATAAATTCTAAACACTTAATATGCATACGTATTATTAATAAATATATTTATACAGAATAATAAATATAATCATTATAAAAATATTATTATTATGAAAATTTGATCAAAACGGTTGAATCATGTTTATCCATATAAAATCATACATTCCATTATGCTTTATAATTTTCAAATAGTAAGTTTGGTTTGTCACTCTACGGTCTTTTTTGCACATTTTAGGCTAACTAGACCGGGGACCTATGGTTTAAAGTTGATTCCGAACCACTAACAAACATCCATGCCACCGTCATGATTCGTATCTCAGCTCTGTGTTATTAACTGGAGCGCTAGCCAGTTGACCATTAGGCTTCACACCAGTGAAGAATTGATTTGAATTCTCGCTTTACGGTCATTATGTGTGCAAAAGTGAAGCTAACTAGACCGGGACATACAGTTTAACATGGAACCGAACAATTAACAAATAACCATAACACCGTCACAATTCGACCCTTAAGCCTGTGGCGTTAAGCGTTAGCAAATTGGCCATCAGGACGCTTAAGTGATAGGAAACTGCAGAAACCAGTATCGTATATTCCTTTTTTTTTAATTTCTAATCAAATAAAATAAGCATCTATTTTATATAAGCAAAATTGATTGAAATAAAATGCCGTATTTAAGCATTTTATGTTAATGAATAGCGTTGGGTTACGTGGACGAACGATAATAGGAGACCAGTTGAGTTTAATCGTATCTTCCATTATATAGTTTCCATTGCTCTTGGTTTTATATTGTTCACATCCAACAATTTGTGGTCAAAAGAGAACATGCTTAGAATTAATGTTATTAATAAATTTATTTATCCAGAATACTAAATATAATCATTATAATAAATTTAATAATTATAAAAATTTGATCAAATCGATTAACCCCATTAAATTATACAATTCAATATGCTTTATATATCGTAAAATAATTCGTTTGGTTTGTCGCTCTATGGTCATTTTCTGCAGTCTTTTTGTTAAGTTCAGTTTATTTTTTGCAGTGTTTTTGAGTCTGCGGTACTTGTTTGAGTACTACATTGAGTACTGTGGTACTGCATTGAGCTTGATCGTATCCTCAATTATATCTATTTCACTGCTCTTGGTTTTCTATTGTTAATATACAACACTTTGTAATCAAAAATAGAAAGACTTAATACCTGTATTTAGAATTTACATTATTAATAAATATATTTATGCAGAATACTAAATATAATCAATATATTATAATCGTTTTGATGAAAACTTTACAATAATTATATTTAAAATTTTCATTAAAACGATTAACCACATTAAATCATACAATTCAACATGCTTTATGTAGCTTCAAATAATAGGTTTGGTTTTTGTCTATCTATGGTCTTTTTTTTGCACATTTTACGCTAAATAGACCGAGACCTACAGTTTAACGTGGATACCAAACCACAAACAAACATCCATGCCACCGTCACTATTCGAACCTGAAGCCTGTGGTACCAAAGGCCATAGCGTTAGAAAATTGGCTATCATGGCATTGCAATAATAGGAAAATACAGAAATCAGTATCGTATATTCATTTTTTAATGTCTAATGAAATAAAATAAACATCTATTTTTATATAAGCAAAATTAATTAAAATAAAATGCCGTATTTAAGCATTTTGTGTTAATGAATAGTGTTGTGTTACGCGAAATAACGATAATAGGAGACCGGTGGAGTTTAATCGTATCTTCCATTATATCGTTTCCATTGCTCTTGGTTTTCTATGGTTCCCATCCAACAATCTGTGGTTAAAAGAAGCAAATGTTCTTAACAAAAGTGTTTAGAATTTGAATTATTAATAAATATATTTCTGCATAATACTAATTTTCATTATAATAAATATAATTATTACAAAAAAATTATCAAAACGATTAACCACATTAAATCATACAAATCAGTTATGTAGCTTCATATAATAGGAAGTAATGAATCAGTATCGAATATCTATTTTTTATAATGTCTAATTAAATAAAACACGCATTTCTTCATTGCAAATACATTATTTTATTTTAATAAATATTGCTTATATAAAATAAACAAATATAAGCACAATCAATCGTTTGGAATTCAAGCATATGAAATCATTATTTAGTGTACACATTTTAAACATACCCAACTAATAGGTTTGGTTTGTCGCTCTACGGTCATGTTTTGCACAATTAGGCTAAATAGACCCGGACTTACAGTTTAATGTGAATTCCGATTCACTAACATACATGCTACCACCAAGATTTGAACCTGAAGCCTGTAATACCAGGAAAGAGCGCTGGCCAATTGGCCATCAGACCATCAACTAACAGGAGTGTTCATTATAAATAGAATAGAAAAAAATAAAGACAACCAATATTGATGCTATGTACATGACTTCATAAATCATTTTACAATATAATAAGTACATGCTAAGATTTTATAATTATGGACCTAAAGATTTAATAGGATACATACTAAAATCTAGGCACAGTGATGTGGGTGTGGTTGTGTAGTTATAGTAGAAGTATGACTACTTCACCAGGTTAAATATGCCCGCTTTGGTAAAACTTTTGCTGGATGAAGTCGAAACTGTCACTACGACTATCGTGTTTCTTTCTATCGGTGGTTCTATTTTCTTGTTAGCCGCAGCTTTTGATGGTTCGAGAAATATTGATCAATCCATTCAACATTTATGGAATCTTCATTTATTTACAAGCAATATTTACAAAGATATACAGGGTTGATGGGTAACAGTTACAAAGGCAAAAGCTAAACTGGAAGACAAAAGTTCTTTTCGAATAAAACAATTCGTTTCCACAGCAACAGCTGGTCTCTACGGCAACATCTCGTTTCCACAGCAACCAACAGCCCGTCTCACGGCAACAGCTCAATTCTGAATCTGTTCCAAACGATTTCTATTAAACTACCACGTGACGCTGCGTGGCGCGAACTAAAGTATAAAAATTCCAACAGAAACTGCCTGCTTCACTCCTATGTCCGATAGTAACCTTCGACCTTTCAATGACTTTTTAAATAACCTGAACTCTTGAAAATGCATGGTGAGAGATCAAGAAGTTAAGGCAGGTGGTCGAATGTCTTCCACCTTATAGTGTAACTTCTGCGTTACGATATTTGCGATAAGGGGAGGTGCATTATTAGAGTTTTTGCATGCCGTATTTGGACGTCCGTTAGCTTTTCTCCCTGGCGCGCATCCTCATAAGAAATACTCTCTATTAATAAACTCTCACTCTCTATTAAGAAACTCTCACTCTCAAAATAAGCAAAAACTCTCTATTAAGAAGCAGAATCACAGTAGTTTTCCCGGGCACTCCGCCTTTTTTCCAACATTTTGAAAATGTTGGGAACACTTGGACCATTGAAATCAATAAGCGCGTTTGTCCTGTTTGGATGCATTTGGCGCCATGCTAAGGCGCCATTGGTAATGTCTCACCTTTTCCACACTTCGGAAAAAATCCGAATACCACATGAATCCCCTGTGTAGATGTGCGTGCTTCAATACAGGTATCGGCGATACTCTAATTTGCCTATAAGCTGCAGCAACGTCTTCTAAGGGAATTTTTGTTCACCCCTTAACATGTTAATGATGGTTACTTAAAAGATTTTAGATACACAAGTCTCTTACAATTTGAACAAAAATGATTTCAAAGGCAAATACACTCAAGAGCCAAAACATTATGACCACCCTACATTTTGCAATGAACTCGTCTGGATGACGTGATTAGGTGGAAGTGGTATTTAACTGCTGCTGGAGAGTCTGAAGAATCATTCTTTCACTTACTTCTGTGTGTGATGGGAACACACACAGAAGTAAGTGAAAGGTGACAGGTGGTCATAATGTTTTGGCTCTTGAGTGTAGGTGAAAATTATTACAAAATGCGAAGGATATATTTAATTTTTTTTTGCCTCATTTAATTGTGTTGTTATTGTTTCTTATCCCACTTGGCTGGCCAAGCCCACGAGTCCATACGTACTCATGAGTGAAAGGGGAAGGAAGCAGCTTCTGTTGTGATGGAGCACCCGTAGATAGAAGTCTGACTTTGGCTCCGTGACGCTCTTACTGTCATAGGAGACCGGGACCTACGGCTTAAAGTGGATTCCGAACCACTACAAACATCCATGGCACCGCCGGGATTCGAACCCGAAACCTGTGGCACCGAGCGCCAGAGCGCTAGACACTCTGGCCATTTAGGTCCCAAATTTGTGAATGCCAACGGCACGCGTTGTTCCCCAGGTGGTCACCCACCCAAGTACTGACCGCGCCCAATGATACTTGACTTCGGTGATCTAACGAGAACCGGTACATCATTTAATTGTAATTCAATTTAATATATCTCCATATTGAGACCATTCTTCTTCAGTGGTAAAAAAAGCCCATGGTGGACAAAGGTCATCTGCCTACTGGTAGATTTTGAGACAGGAGATGTTTCCGTTTTACGTGGTAAGTTTTAAGCCCTATTAGTCCTCCAACTCAGTCATATTAGTTCTACTACTACCACCACACCACATCACATCACTGTGCCTAGAGCTGAGTTGCCCATTTACGGTTTGGGAATGATTTGGGGGAGAAGTCTGATTTGGTCTATTAGACACCATAGTCTTATTAGAACCGAGACCTACGGCTTAACGTGGATTCCGAATCACTACAAACATCCACAGCACCACCGGGACTCGAACCTGAAACCTGTGATACCGAACGCCAGAGCGCTGGACGCTTGTCATTTAGGTCCCTAGTATATATTCTATTTATGGAATAATTAATAATAATAAGTCTTTGAATGTTTAAATAAAGTAAATACTTGTGTAACCCCCAAGTTATAAACTGTGTCAGATTATTTAATATATTTAATAATTTTAACAGCTTGATACATACATTAACCATACTAATTACTACGAAGTTTTAAAAACAGCAACATATAAAACTCACCTTCATCGAAAACATTTCTTTTTTTTTAATTTTGAGGAGTATATATTACCCGTAGATTGGTCGTTTAATCGAGCGGAAACTGGATTTTTAAACTAATTTGTTTAATATGCATTAAAATATATTAAACTTTATTAAAATTATAAGAAGCTGTGCTAGGTAATGCTGCTATGAAATAGTTAATTATGGTCTGCAAATTAGTTAATAGGACATAGCACTATGCCTTAAGAAATAAAGTATATCCTGTCTCGAAAGTTGCCAGCAAGCAGACGGCCTTGCCCCACCCAGCGGGCTAAAGCACCAATGAAGGAGAGGAAGGGAAAATTAGTTAATAATATATTTAGTAACGCTGCTGTAAATTAGTTTATAATAATATTAATAATAAAGAGTAACATTATTTTTTAGACAAAATATATATTGAAATATACAGGTATAATGATGAAGTTATAATCTTTGAATATTAATCATTTAATGATAGGTCATTTCAAACAAATGGTAAATATATATTTGGTTGGAAAAAAATATTCCACATGATGTACATAACGTAAAAAGTATTTCAGACAATACGAAACAACTTTTACTAAAGTATACTTAATCATAAACCACATTATTATTTTTTTGTCTAATGCAGCTGGCAAACACTTAGACAGTTGTTTTCGATGCCTTAAGGCAAACGTTGCACTGACGTTACTCACTTAGCACTACCCAGGATATGTGTGTAGCTTGAAGATAGATATTTCGGACGGGGAGTAATAATACCGCCGCAACGCTCCATGATCCTATTAGACTGGGGCCTACGGTTTAAAGTGGATTCCGAATCACTACGAAAATGCATGGCACCGGCGGGACTCGAACCTGAAATCTGTGGTACAGCGTGCCAGAGCGCTAGCCTCTCGTCCAATAGGCTCCATAAATGACATTAAATTGCTAAATTATAAAAAGCCAAATGCTAAATTATATTGTATTATTTTTATATTATATTGTATTATTATTTTATTATTGCTAAATTATAAAAATAATTGTAAAAAGTTAAAGCGCGTCTTACATGCGTCTGAAAAAGTTTAGTGGAAGTTTGATTTGCAAATTGTGTCAATTCGATTCTAAACCTATTAAGTGATAATGATTCGAAAATTTCGTAACCAAGCATGAAAAAATTTTTGATCCACCTATTTACATTTTGATCCTGAAGTCTAAATTAATTAAGTCCTTTTTAATGATATCGAGGACGACTATAAAAGGAAACGATCCTAACGATACCTTTTGTGGTATTCATTCAAAAATAGGGATTCAAAGTATACCACAGTGTATATCATTCGTATCATCATTAATAGCTATACATTAATAGCTATAATTGATATACATTGTATATATCCCTGCCACATATTCTTCTGGTTGCAACACAGGGTATGAATCGAGTATGAATGTTCCATTTCAATGGCAAATAAAATACAAACAACCCATGGAAAACTTTTTATTTGTGTAAATGTGCTTCATCCTACACACTGGCAAGACCGCCTCCCTGTTGCGTTCAGGAGAAATGGTCAGGCGTCGAAATTCCCACCCTAGAGGAAGTACAGCACAACCTGCTCTTCTGCTAAGAAACGTTTTGTTTACCGTCTCTCACCCCGAGAGGAAATATATTTAGCGCATCCTAGCGCATAAGTTAACTTATAAGTTCCTCACCCGAACTCTCAAACTATTTCGAGTACATTGCGCGTAGCCGAGTTTTCTCGGGGTTTTGGCTTAGAAATGGAGTCCTTCCACTAATCACCACATTTTCAGATAGAAAACAAAAAAAGTAATGTAAAAAAATTTTAAAGTCAATTCCTACTTTTTTTTTCACTCGAAATTATTGCAGAAAAGTCCTTTACAAATAATTTTCATTCATTTTTTTTTTGTTTATCCGGCGCCATCTATTGGCGGCGCCATCTATTGGTAAGTCGGCGCCATCTATTGGTATATTGCAACTTAAATCTAAAAAGCTAAAATTAATTGAATTAAATTGAATTTAATTACTGAATTAATATTTAAAAAAACTGTATTAACGTCCAGTGTCATCCACTACAAGTTCAAAAAAATGTATTTCAACTTGACTGGATGAATAAAAATTGTTTTATTAGCGATTGAAAATTTGAACAAGATATATATAGGGAGAGTGTGAGCTAATAGAAGGAATTGAAAAAAAAAAAAGATAGCAAGCCATGCTTACTTACACTTACATTGAAAGAGCTCCATTCTGTGACGTTCAGGAGAAATGATCAGCTGGTCTAACCCGGAGAGGAAGTATATTTCGCGCACCCTGCTGGTAACCGAGTTTAGGTTTTATAGTTCGGTTTTCGGTTTAAAAGTGGAGTCCTCCTTAGAATCTAAAATTATCTGTGTTTAAATGTTGTGCTTATTGTATGTGTGTGTGAGTTTGTGCTAAAACTGTGATTTCCCAACCTGTGTCTCAAAGTACACCTCAACCCAATTTACTATCCGATTGCTCAACCTGCACGCTGCATTTATTAATTTCATTCTGATTTTATAATTGCAAATTCTTCAAGAATTTTTATAATGCAAAAGTAAGAAATCCTTAAAATGATAATTTCAAATCACCACAAGTATTCGGAAAAAGATAATGGTAAATTACAATCAAACACTTGTATGTGATTTGCTATTCACAGTATAGCAATTACATTGTGAATAGAAAATTGTAGATATTCAATAATGTCTTGTTAAATGCAATTTACGATCTTAAAATCATTTCACATACGAAATCAACATTTATTTAAAAAAAAAAAAAAAAAAAAAAAAACATTTTAAAAGTGAAAAATAATTCATCCGAATCAAAAAATTCATTTTCAAACTAAAAAAAAAACATTTATATATATATATATACAATAGATATATTTATACACAAGTATTCGGAAAATATTTATGGTAAATTACAATCAAACACTTATATGTGATTAGCTATTCACAGTATAGCCGTGTGAATGGAAAACAGCGGATTTTAGTAATGTTTTGTTAAATGTAATATGTGGCTTTAAAATCATTTGACATTCAAAATCAACATTTATTAAAAATATCCATTTTAAAAATAAACATTTATTTATCGGAGTCAAAAATTAATTTTTAAAAATGAAGAAAACGCAGTTGAAACGAGATTTAAATTCATTAAAAATGTATATAATAGAAAATCATATTTTTAAATCATAAGTTTGAGATGGAGATTTAATGTAATATAATGTTTAGTTTAATATTTTATTTTATAAAAATATAATTTTCGTTTTCATTAAGTACAGTTTGTTGAACAAAGTGAAGAGATTAATTTTATGAAAGACACTTTTCTTCTCATATCAGTCGAAAAGAGTATATTTCATTAATTAAACTAAATTTTCTGTAATCTATAATGTAAATAACGATTTTAAAAACCAAACGAATAGACTTCTTTTTAGTAAATTAATAGTCAAACATGGAATAAAAATGTTGAATAAAGAAAAATGTAACGAAATACATTTAAATATTTTGTTGAAATGAATACATAATTTTATATTTCTTTTTTAGAATGTATATAAAGCAAAAAATAATTCTCCTCTAAACAAGAGTTTTATTTAAAAAATGAGGTTTTTAAATAGATTTATATTTTCATTTTAAAAGAATGTATAAATTTAATCATGTCATAGAAGATTTTAAATTCTTTTCAAATACATTTTATACAAAATCTTTTTTTTTATAAAAATGTCTATATTTTAGAAAAATTCAAAACCAAACAAGGTATTTAAATTATTTATTCGATTAGACTCTTTATAATTTGAATTAATTTTACGCAATTATTTTTTTTTTTTCTCACTGGTTTATTTTTTAATTATTTTTATGAATCTCCATATTTTTAAATAGTGTATAAATTAATTATGTTAATTGAAATTATTAAATAAACTGATTATGTTTTGAATAAATTTATTAAATATATTATATATATATATACATAATTTATTTAAAAATTATTTTTGCTCCTCAATATTATATAAGGGCCTAATGGCCAAGTGATTAGCTCTTTGACGCTCAGTGCCACTGGTTTCGAGTTCGAGAACCGGCGGTGGCATGGAGTTTTGTAGTGGTTCAGAATCCATCTTTAACCATAGGTCCCAGTCTAATATTATTGTTGGACCCCGTAAAAAGAAAACATTTCCTGTCTCGGAATCTGTTAGAAGGCAAACGGCCTTGGTCCATCATGGTGCTGTTATGCCAAAGAAGAATGTTATATTAACATCGGGGATACTCTCTGTCATTTAGCTCCATATCGTGTTTAGTACATGGAGGTTAAGCACACCATGCTATTGAGTTTGGGATAGAAGTCGTCCTATTGATATTCAACATAGTATCTATAAACAATCTTCCATTGCTGAAGGTTCCGCTGTGTAGTTTTTTTTTTTATGAAAATACCTCTTTTTGGTAGTTAAAACACGTCTTAAAATGATGAGAAAATGTATTGTTCAACAGTAGCAACAACACGATAGAATGATAAGTAATAGTACTTATCATTCTATCGTGTTGTTGCTACTTTGTGATAGAGGAATATATTTTGAAAGTCAGCGCGGTGTCTTAAGACGGTATGAAAACCAATACTTTTTCATTTCTGATGAACTCCCCCTGCTGTTTATCTAAAAGGCAAACTCTTTTCGATGATCAATTCAAGGCTTTAAAACGGTGAGAAAAACTTTTTCTGAAGAATTGCACATTTCATACTGCACATTTTAAGAAAATTACCAATCTCAGATTCATTTTTTTTTCAAATCAATGACTGTACGATATAGCGCAAATATATACACTCTCTCTCTCTATTGATGCCAGCTAGTGTACTATAAAAATTGTGGCCTTCACGTAATTTTTAATTTCTCTAATAATCTTTATTGGATTCAGTAGAAATAAATAATATAAATTTTTAAATCATCTTAAATGATATAAATGTTATCATCTTAGCGAAAACACTAAACAAAATTGTGCTCAGCTTATGTTGTCTACAAAACTATATAATGCACGACTTGCGGCCCTGTGGTAGGAGAAATCAGGCTGTCACCCTATGACAACCACTGTTGCAGTCACTCTCTTCAGAGAGAAAGAGAAGGAGATTATGACAACATTTGAAAAGTGTCTTACTTAGTCTATAGTTTGCCTGTCTGAAGAGAAATTCCCAGGATTCCTCCCATATGACACGCAAATGATGCAGTAGCCCAACTCTCAGGCAAAGACAATGTTTTACCTTCTTCGCCATCTGTGGGTGTTTGTGGCATGCATAATTGGGACACGATTGTCACAGATGCTCATTGAAAAGCCAATAAAATTAAGAGATAAATCTTGAAGATAGTTAGACTGCCTGTAGAGAATTTTCCATTTTCCTCCTATTTGACATTCAAATGAGACATTGTGATAGACACTATTTCAAAATGAGTAGACTCGAGGACGTTGGGGTGCTTAGCATCTAGCCGCATTAGTTAGACTACTTGCTGGTAGTGTTCTGGGTTTTCTTCTATAAGATCGTTTCCTCTGAAACTCACAACGGAAGGCACCACCATATTTCTACAGCAACTCGGAACTACGTCAGATTTATACCTATAGGTGCTCAATCACAATAGAAGCTGAGCCCTTTAACTACCATCTTTGAATTCCCCGAATTTTTCGATCCAATGCTTTCGTGTCTATGACGGAACTCGACATGATAAATCCATAAGCAGGAATGTCCTTCCATTGGACTATGGGATTGTAGAGGCAATTGGGGGAGGAGTAAAATGTTATTATTATGGTGAAAAACGACGGAACATGGTAAAATCGCTCTAATTAATGCTTAGTGTTCTTTATAACTAGCGCCGAATGAATTATGTCAAAATGCTTCACATTAAATTTAAAAAAAAAAACAAGCTCAGACCTGTTTAAAGTATTTTTTATCATCACAAATCTCACAAAAAGTAAGCTTGCTAGTTATTGAGTTGAAGTATTTTGAAGTCTTGCTTTATTTTTTTCACTGTCGCCCTGTATTTACCTTTTTTAGACAAAAATAAGGTTCAGTGTCACGCATAATTACTTATCCCTTTTATGTTTGCAGAGCAGTAAAAATAATTGGAAGTTTACTCTAGTAAAAAAGGTTTAAAGTCTTTTTAACTCCTTTTGGCCCCCTTAGGGACAATTAGAATATTTTCAAATACTCACAAAAACCCTTATCACAAAGGAAAACATCGACTTGCAATAACTTGTCTTAGGTTTTTAAAAGGCCGAAAGGTATTTTATTTATAATAGCTAATATTAGCGCAAAAAAAATGATAAAAAGTGAAGCAGAATAAAGAATAATTTTTCTGCAAGAGAATTTTTAACAGAATGCAAGTGAACATCGTAACTTTATTCCGAGTCTTTTTACCGACTATTTCAAAGAAGTAAAAGTTCTAAAGCTAATGAGCTTAGGTTACGTATCTCAGCTTTGTTATTGATGTAGCTCGAGCTTAATATTCAATTGAATAAAGTCAGTGGACCTTTATTTTGAAAATTTAACAAGATGTATAGTATACACTCCTTTTTTTTTTGTTTCATTTTTTGCCACGAGGGATTGTGTGACAAAGGAAAATAACAATTTTATTTTCTATTTTCTTTAGATATTCCATGCATATTGATGCAGGTGAGGTTTGAAAGTAAACTTGGTAAAAAGAAAAATCCTGTATTGTTATTTTTTTTTATAAACATGAATAAAAGAGACCTGGTTTTTTTGTATATTCTTCTTTTATAAAATAAAGCAAAAACGCAATAACGACTTTTAGAGAGGAATATTTAAAAATTATTATATTCATGTCATTTGTTTGTGTATGTATACATTTTTAATTACATAAAGGTCTGTTTGATAATTGTATTTGTGTTCATTATTTTTATATTTTTCACTTTAACATATTTTTTTACTTTCAATTACAGAGCCCGACTTTTGACTTGGTTTGGTTTGGTTTGTGGCCCTACGGTTATTTTTTACACACTTTAGGCTAAGTCGACAGGGACATGTAGTTAAATGCGGATTCGAACTAGTAAGAAAACGTTTATGCCACTTCGCGGATTCGAACTTGAAGCGTGTTTTACCAAAGGCCCAAAGTTCTAGTCAACTGGCCATTAGTCCTCCCAACGGATAGTGACAACGTGTGCCGTTGGCGAGCATTGCAGCTGTGATTCAATCTTCTGGCAGCTTCGTTGTTGACACTGTCCCAAAAACGAGACGACTCGATGGTTTCTGTGATGTCCAGCTTCTTCCCTCGTTTGTCAGAATAACTGGTGTGAGTTTTCTGTGTTTTTCCCATACGATACGCCAATGCGGGGTAGTTCCCCTAAGTTCTCCCGGAAGATACTGTAAAATCTTTCTTCAGCAACTCGTAGTCAAGACACACTTCCACTTTCGTGCTTCATCACAACAGAAACTTCCCGCTATCCATCCATCCCTGAATGAATCAAAATTTTCGATGGAATGATTTCGTGTCTATGCAGACACTGGACATGATAAATCCACATGTTGGAAAGTCCTTCCATTGATCTTAAGGTGATAAAATGAGAGGATTGTAGAAAGTGAAAAACGTGATTATTGTTGTGGCAAAATGCTATTATTGTGGTGAAAATTGAAGGGAAATGGGAAATATTCCTTGATAATGCTGAATCTTCTTTATAACTCTCAGGATAATGGCAAAGAAATTATGCTTAAATGTTTGACCTACTATAAAAACACGTTTAAACTCATTTTATGTAATTTTCTATCATCAGAATCACACACATAGGTTTGCTAGTTTTGAGTTGTAGCGTTTTAAAATCCTACTTTCCTGTTTTCATTGACGTCCTATATTTACCGCTTCTAGACATAAATCAGTTTCAATGTCACGCATAATTACTTACCCCTTATGGTTTGAAAAGTAGAAAAAGAGTTTGAAGTTTACTCTAGTCGCTTTTAAAAAAGGTTTCAAGACATTTTTTTCACATATTTCAGACCCCTTAGGAGCAATTAGAATATTTTTTTAAATACTCATAAAAACCCTTATCAGAAAGGAGAACATCAACCTGCAATAACTTGTCTTAGGTTTTAAAAGGCCGAAAGGTATTTTATTTACAATAGTTAATACTAGCGCAAAAAAGTGATAAAAAGTGAAGCAAAATAAAGAAATATTTTTCTGCAAGATTTTTTTTAACAGAATACAAATGAACATCATATAATTTATTCCGAGTTTTTTACCGACTATTTCGAGAAGTAAAAGTTCTAAAGCTAATGAGCTTATATTACGTATCTCAGTTTTTGTTATTGTTATGGCTCCGAGCTTAATATTCAGCTGAATAAAGTCAGTCGGCCTTTATGTTGAAAAGTTAACAAGATACATAGTATAATGCTTTTTTGTAGTTTTTCCACAAGGGATTGTCTGATAAATGAAAAGAACAATTTTTATTTTCTTTTTCTTTTAGATATTTCCATGCATATTGATGCAGATGAGGGTTTGAAATTTAAACTTAGGAAAAAAGAAATATTTTATATTATTACTTTTATTACGTGTATATCTATAAAAAAACCTGCTTTTCATGTATGTTGTTTTTTAATAAATAGTTTGATTGTCCCGCATAATTACTTAACCAATTTTATGTTTGCAGAGCAGTAAAAAATAATTTGAAGTTTACTCTAGTCGTATTAAAAATGGTATAAAGTCTTTTTTTTTTTATTCCTTTCAGACCCCTTAGGGACAATTAGAATATTTGAAAACACTCACAAAACCCTTATCACAAAGGAAAACATCGACTTGCAATAACTTGTCTTAGGTTTTTAAAAGGCCGAAAGATATTTTATTTATAATAGCTAATATTAGCTCAAAAAAATGATAAAAAGTGAAGCAGAATAAAGAATAGTTTTCTGCAAGAGAATTTTTAACAGAATACAAGTGAACATCATATAATTTATTAAAGTTTTTTATTGTCTATTTCGAGAAGTAAAAGTTCTAAAGCTAATGAGCTTATGTTACGTATCTCAGCTTTGTTATGGAGTCGAATAAAGTCAGTGGACCTTTATTTTGAAAATTTAACAAGATATATAGTATACACGCCTTTTTCGTTTTCATTTTTGCCACGAGGGATTGTGTGACAAAGGAAAATAGCAATTTACATTTTCTTTTTTTCCTTCAGATTTTTCATGCATATTGATGCAGATGAGGTTTGAATGTAAACTAAGGTAAAAAGAAAAATCATGTGTTATTATTTTTATTACGTGTACATCAATTAAAAATATATGTGATTTAGGTATATTGTTCTTTTCTATTATTTGGAAAATAATTTGAAAGTTAATTATTTATATAAAATTTTTTTGTAAATATGCCTTTTAATTACAAAAGATATGTTTGATAATTGCAGTTCTATTTACTATTGAAATATATTTTTCACTATCACATATTTTTTACTTTAAATCATTAGGCGCAATTCGTGGATCACGTAAGCCACGGGGGAGTAGTAGAGGTGAGGCTCAAACCGCTCTGAATTTGTAGACACTGTTTAAAAAAACGAGGGGACTTGATGTTGTTTGCGCTATTTCACTGGTCAGTCAGACTAGGTGGTGGGTAATTTCAGGGTTTTCACTCATTCGATACGCAAATATGAATTAAATCCTCACGGATGGCCCTTTCCTGCTTCTTCACCGACTCGCAGCGAAGACAGACTTCTATCATCACAACAGAAACTGACCCTGAGCTCAACTCGTGACCTGGCTTGTTAGTTGCCTTACTGGCATTTTTTGTACACTTTGGGCCAAATTGACCGGGACCTACATTTTAACGTGGATTCTGAAACATTAACAAAAACATCCATATCACTGCCTATATTAGAACCAAAAAGCTTGTGGTACCTATACCAAGGACGCTAGTCAATTGGACATCAGACTGCCCGATAGTGGCAACCATAGTGGCAACGTGCACCGCTGGTGAGCATTGAAACTGAGGTTCAATCAGCTAGCTGCATTGTTGTAGACACTGTTTCAAAAACGAGGAGTTTGATGGCGTTTGTGACGTTCCTCGTCTTGCCTCGTTAGCCAGACAAACTGGTGTGTGATTTCAAAGGTTTATTCCATACGGTACGCAAACGTGAAAAAGTTCCCTTCAAAAGGTTTTCAACGAAGGCTCTGAATTCCTTTATCTGCATTTCGGAGCAAATAAGATTTCTACAAACAGATGCTCCCCACCACAACAGAAACTGGCGCTTTTCCGTACTTTCACGAATAGACCGAATCTTTCGTTCGAATTCTGTCGTGTCGCTGTAACTGGACATGATAAATCCACAAGCCGGAAAGTGCTTCTACGGGTTCGATGTGGAGGACACAAATTATTATAGGCCATCCCTGAACATATGTGGTGACAAAACGAGGGAAATTGTAGTGAAAAATGATTATTGTGGCGGCAAAATGTTATTATTTTGATGTAAAACAAAGGAACATAGTGATATCTCACTTGATAATGCTCATTTTACGTTGTAATACTGAATGAAGGTACTAAATAAGAATAAGATAATACTGAAAGAATTATGCCAAAAGTCTTGACCTTCGACCTACATCGACTTACCTTTGACCTACATTCGACTTACAAAAACATGATTAGACTTATAAATGTAATATTTATCGTGAGAATCACACAAATAGGCGTGTTAGTTTTTTAGTTGAAGTATTTTAAAGTACTACTTTACTTTTTTTAATTGGCGCCCTGTATTTACCGTTTCTAGACATGAATCAGTTTCAATGTCACGCATAATTAATTACGCCTTTTATGTTTGCAGAGCAGTAAAAATAATTTGAAGTTTACTCTAGTCGCATTAAAAAGGTTTAAAGTATTTTTTTTACTTCATTTTCGACCTTTTAGAGGCAATTAGAATATTTTAAAATACTCACAAAAACCCTTATCATAAAGGAAAACATCCACTTGCAATAACTTGTCTTAGCTTTTTAAAAGTCCGGAAGGTATTTTATTTAGAATAGTTAATATTATCGCATAAAAAAGTGATAAAAATTGAAGCAGATTAAAGAATAATTTTTCAGCAAAAGAATATTTTTTTAACAGAATGCAAGTGAACATCATATAATTTATTCCGAGATTTTCTTCACGGACTATTTCGAGAAGTAAAAGTTCTAAAGCTAATGAGCTTAGGTTACGTATCTCAGCTTTGTTATGGATGTGGCTCGGAGCTCAATATTCAGTTGAATAAAGTCAGTGGGCCTTTATTTTGAAAATTTAACAAGACATGTAGAATACATGCATTTTTTCTTATTTGCCACGAGGGATTGTGTGACAAAGGAAAATAATAACTTTTATTTTCTTTTTCTTTAGATATTTCATGCATATGGATTCTGATGAGGTTTGAAAGTAAACTTGGTAAAAGGAAAATATTTTGGTATCATTTTTATTACGAGCATACTAATGAAAAAGACATGTGTTTTATGTATATTTTTCTTTTATAAAACAAAGGAAAAACTCAATAGCGATTCTTAGTAAGACAATTTTAAAATGAATTATATTCATAAATTACTTCGTAAATTGTTTCGTATATATACATTTTTAATTAAAAAACGTTTCGTTTGATAATTGCATGTTTTTCACTATTTACAAATATATTTCACTTAATTTTTCACTTTAACATATTTTTTACTTTTATTCAATGAGCTCGACTCGCGGCTTGCCTTGGTTTGGTTTATCGCTTTACGGTAAGTTGTTGCAGATTTTAGGTTAATTAGAGCAGGACCTACAGTTTAATGTGGATTCCGTATCACTAACAAACATCTATACCTCTTCCAGGATTAGAACTGCCGATTCGTGGCTCAACGGTAACTTACGTCATTCATGAGCATAAGGAATGAGGTTCAATCCACTGAGTGCATTATTGTAGATATTGTTTCAATAACGAGGAGACTCAATGGCGTTTATGATGTTCAGTATATTGCTGTATTTATCAGACAATTTGTGGGACTTTTTCTGTTTTTCTCCATAAGATAAGCAAATGTGACGTAATTCCTCCCTAAGGACGTGCCGGAAAGTCCTTCCATTGGACTCGATTATTGAGGTGGTGAAAGGAAGGAACGTGGTGAAATTGCCCTCAATAATGCTGAATCCGCTATATAACTCTTAGGTTAATGACAAATGAATTATGTAAAAATGCTTGCCTTCGCCCTTTAATAAAATAACATGTTTAGACTTATTTTATGTAATTTTTTATTATCAGAAACACACAAATAGGCTTGTTAGTTTTTGAGTTAATGTATATTGAAGCCCTGCTTTACTTTTTTTTTTGACACCTCGTATTTACCGTTTTTAGAAATAAATCAGTTTCAGTGTCACGCATAATTACTTATCCCTTTTATGTTTGCAGAGCAGTAAAACATAATTTGAAGTTTACTCTAGTCGTTTTAAAAAAGGTTTAAAGACATTTTTTTTTTTTCACATATTTCAGACCCCTTAGGAGCAATTAGAATATTTTTAAATACTCGCAAAACCCTTATCAGAAAGGAAAACATCAACCTACAATAACTTGTCTTGGGTTTTTAAAAAGGCCGAAAGGTATTTTATTTACAATAGTTAATATTAGCGCAAAAAGTGATAATAAGTGAAGCAAAATAAAGAAATATTTTTTTGCAAGATATTTTTTTTAACAGAATACAAGTGAACATCATATAATGTATTCTGAGTTTTTTTTACCGACCATTTCGAGAAGTAAAAAGTTCTAAAGCTAATGAGCTTATATTACGTATCTCAGTTTTGTTATTGTTATGGCTCCGAGCTTAATATTCAGTTGAATAAAGTCAGTGGGCCTTTATGTTGAAAAGCTAACAAGATACATAGTATACGTGCTTTTTTTTTTTTTTTTTTTTCCACAAGGGATTGTCTGATAAATGAAAAGAACAATTTTTCTTTTTTTTTTCTTTTAGATATTTACATGCATATTGATGCAGATGAGGTTTTGAAATTTAAACTTAGGAAAAAAGGAATATTTTATATTATTATTTTTATTACGTGTATATCTATAAAAAAAAAAAAACCTGTGTTTTATGTATATTGTTTTTTAATAAAACAAAGCAAAGACTCATGAACTATTCTTTGTAAGATAATTTGAAAATTAATTATATTCATAAAAACAATGTGTATATAACCATTTTTAATTACAAAAAGTTCTGTTTGATTATTGTATTTGTTTTCACTATTAGCTGTATTTATCTCACTTAAGTTTTCGCTTTCACATATTTTTAACTTTAATTCTGTAAGTCCAACTCGTGGCTGGGTTTGGTTTGCTTTGTCGTTCACTTTGTGCACAATTTAGGATAAATAGATTCCTGATTAACATGGATTCAAAACCACTAACCAAATATACATGCCACTGCCGCAGGTGAGCATTTGGAATAAGGTTCCAGCCGCTGTCTGTATTGTAGACACTGTTTCAAATTTGTGGAAACTACCTGGCGTTTGTGATGTTCAGCATCTTGCCTCGTTACTCAAACTACCTGGTGGGAGATTTCCGGGTTTCTCCCATGTGATACGTAATTATGAAGTAATTCTTCTCTTAAATCCTCATGGAAGACACTGTCTTCCTTCATCGGCGATTCGGAGCCGAGATATACTTCTACCTACGGTTGCTTCGTCAGAACAGAATCTATGTGAATATCCGCTTTCCCTCTACTCATGAATAGACAGAATCTTTCTATCGGATGCTTTCATGTCTGTGGCGGAATTGGACATGATAAATCCACAAATTGGAGAGTCCTTCTATGGACACAAAGTGGAGGATGTGATTCCTCATATGATATCTCTGAACACATGATGTGACAAAACGAGAGGGCTGGGGCCGGCAAAATGCGTATATTGTGGTTGCAAAAAATATGATTATTGTTGGGAAAAACGAAAGGAAATGTTTAAATCTCCTTCAATAACGCTGAGTCTTCTAAAGGCTCGTGCCCACTGAGGCGAGAAGATGTAAGCAAAAAATTTGACCAATCACTAGCCTCACCACGTTCGCCTGAAATCGGTTTGAAATGCACCGCTCCGAGTTCACCAACTTTCAACTCGAAGCGGGCGTAATGCTATTTCTGGCGTTTCGCTGTGAAGGGGTCGACATAATTTTCTCGCTTGCCTCTTGAATCTTCACGTCTCTCGCCTCGGTGGGAACGAGCCTTTATATATAAATTATGCCAAAATGCTTCACTTTCGATAAAAAAAAAAAAAACATGCTTAAACTTACTAAATGTAATTGTTTTATCATTAGAATCACAAAATAAGCTTGCTAGTTTTGATTTGATGTAATCTGAAGTACTGCTTTACTTTTTTTCATTGACTCCCTGTATTCACAGTTTCTAGACATAAATCAGTTTCAATGCCACGCATAATTACTTACCCCTTTTATGTTTGCAGAGCAGTAAAAATAATTTGAAGTTTACTCTAGTCGCTTTAAAAAGGTATAAAGTCTTTTTTCACTCCTTTTCGGACCCCTTAAGTACAATTAGAATGTTTTAAAATATTCACAGAAACCCTTATTACAAAGGAAAACATCGACATGCAATAACTTGTCTTAGGTTTTTAAAAGGCCGAAAGGTATTTTATTTATAATAGCTAATATTAGCGCAAAAAAAGTGATAAAAAGTGCAGCAGAATAAAGAAGAATTTTTCTGCAGGAGAATATTTTTTTTAACAGAATACAAGTGAACATCATATAATTTATTCCGAGTTTTTTACCGACTGTTTCGAGAAGTAAAAGTTCTAAAGCTAATGAGCTTATATTACGTATCTCAGCTTTGTTATTGTTATGGCTCCGAGCTTAATATTCAGTTGAAAAAAGTCAGTGGGCCTTTATGTTGAAAAGTTAACAAGATACATAGTATAAGTATGTTTTTGTTTTCATTTTTGCCACGAGGGATTGTGTGACAAAGGAAAATAACAATTTTTACCTTCTTTTCCTTTAGATATTTCCATGTATATTGATGCAGATGAGGTTTGAAAGTAAACTTGGTAAAAGAAAAATTTTATTATTATTTTCATTATGTGCATATCCATTAAAAAATATTTGTATATTGTTCTTTTGTAAAACAAAGCAAAAACTTAGCAACAATTCTTAGTAAGATAATTTTAAAATTTATTTTGTACATAATTTTTGTGTATATATGCATTTTTAATTATAATTTGTTTGATAATTATATTTGTTTTTCAATTTATATATATTTTTCACTTATTTTTCATTTTCGCAAATTTTTTACTTTAATTCAATGAACCCAAATAGTGGTTTGTTTGGTTTGTCACTCTAGGGTCTTTTTTTGCACACTTTAGGTTAATTAAACAAGGCCCTATAATTTATTTGGATTCCGAACCACTAACCAAACATCCATGCCACTGCCTGGATTTGATGCAGATGCACTGCAGATGAGATTTGCAAGTAAACTTGGATAAAAAGAAAAAAAACTTATATTATTATTTTTATTTCATGCATATAAAAAAGCATATTGTTCTTTTAAAAACAAAGCAAAAACTCAATAAAGTTAATTTTAAAATTAAATACATTAAAAAATATCTATATATTTTTAATTACAAAAAGCTCTGCTGGATAATTTTATTTGTTTTTACTTTTCATATATATTTTTCATTTAATAATTTTCCTTTAATATATTTTACTTTTAAATCAATCAGACCCACTCGTGGCTGAGCGATAACGTACGACCGGTGAACATTATGATTGAGGCTCATTCGATGTCTGAATTACTGTAGACTCTGCTTCAAAACGAGGAGGCTTTATGGATTGTGTGTTTTTTGTAAGATTATTTAAACTACCTGGAAAGTGTTTTTCCGTGTTTCCTCCCTTACGATACGGAAATGTGACTTAACTAACCCTTAATGCCCTTCTGGAAGGCACTTCCATGCTTCTTCAGCGACTCTTAGCGAAGACAGATTTCTACCAACAGGTATTTCATTGCACCAGAAGCTGCCCGGTTTAACTCCCTCCATGAATAGACCGAATCTTTCGATCAAAGGTTTCGTGTCTATGTCGGAACTGGACATGATAAATCCACAAACCGGAAAGTACTTCAACTGACCTCAAAGTGGAGAAAGCATATTCTGATATGCTAACCCTGAACAAATGTGGTGACAATACGAGAAGATTGTAATGGTAAAGCGTCATTATTATGAAGGGAAAACGTGATTATCGTAGTGGTAAAACGAGTGCACACGGTGAAATCTCCCTGGATAATGCTGAATCTTCTTTATAACTAATGCCGAATGAACTATGTCAAATTCTAGTCTTTCAATAACAAGAAACAGGTTTAGACTCATTTAATGTAATTTTTTATCATGAGCATCACACAAATAGGCTTTTAGCTTTTGAGTTGAAATATTTTGAAGTCGTGATTTACTTTTTTTAATTGATGAGCATTTTTTGTATTTAACGTTTCTAGACAGTTTTCACAAAACAGTTTGAATGTTACACATAATCACTTACCCCTTTTATGTTTGCAGAGCAGTAAAAAATAATTTGAAGTTTACTCTAGTCATTTTAAAAATGCTTAAAGTCATTTTTTTTTTATTCCTTTTCAGACCCCTTAGGGACAATTAGAATATTTTTAAATACTCACATAAACCCTTATCACAAAGGAAAACACCAACTGGCAATAGCTTGTCTTAGCTTTTAAAAGGCCGAAAGGTATTTTATTTAGAATAGCTAATATTAACGAAAAAAAAAAAGTAATAAAAGGGAAGTAAAATAAAGAATAAAGAATAATTTTTTGCAAGAGAATATTTTTTTAACATCATACAAGTGAACATCACATAATTTATTCTGATTTTTTTTTACCGACTATTTCGAGAAGTAAAAGTTCTAAAGCTAATGAGCTTAGGTTACGTATCTCAGCTTTGTTATGGATGTGGCTCCGAGCTTAATATTCAGTTGAATAAAGTCAGTGGACCTTTATTTTGAAAATTTAACAAGATACATAGTATACAAGCATTTTTTTGTTTTCTTTTCTGCCACGAGGGATTATGTGACAAAGGAAAATAGCAATTTACATTTTCTTTTCCTTCAGATATTTCATGCATATTGATGCAGATGAGGTTTGAAAGTAAAGTTGGGTAAAAATAAAAATCTTGTATTGTTATTTTTATTCCATGCATATGAGTTTAAAAAAATATCTGTGTTTTATGTATATTGTCCTTTTATGAAACAAAGCAAAACTCAATAATGATTCTTAGTAAGATAATTTTAAAATTAATTATATTCATAACAATTTTTTTGTATGTATACATTTTTAATTACAAAATGGTATCTTTGATCATTTTATTTGTATCCACTATGTACATAGATTTTTTTATTTAATTTTTCACATATCCATATTTTTTTTTTTTTACTTTAACTCACTGAACCCGACTGGCGGTTCAGTTTAATTTGATTTGTGCGATACGCAAATGTAGGGCAGTTTCCTGTAAAAGCCCGCTCGGAAGACGCTCCCTTCTTCTTCAACAACACGGTTTGGAATGACTATCTACGGTCATTTGTTGAACACTTTAAGCTAATTAGAACGGGACCTACATTTTAACGTGGATTCCGAAACACTAGCAGACATCCATGGAACTACCAGGAACCGAACCTGAAGACTCGGATAATACAGTCCAGAGCGTTTGGTAATTGGCTTTTAGACCGCCAGATTAGTTTATCAGGAACAACTTGCACCGCTGCTGAGCATTAGAGCTGAGATTCAATCCGCTGTAGACCTGATGTTTGAAGCGTTAATCAGACTAACTGGTGGGAGTTTTCGTATATCTCGCATAGCATATGCAAATACGGGGTTGTTACCCTTTTCCCGGAAGGCACTGCCCTCCTTCATCAGGTGCTTCATCACAACAGAAGTTGCCCGTTTTCCTCCAGCCATGAATAAACCGATCGAATGCTTCCGTGTTTACACCAAAGCTGGACTTTCCTTTTGCCGGAAAGTCCTTTTATTGAACTCGAGGTGGAGAACGCAAATCCTCAAATGCTATCCATGAACATACGTGGTGACAAAACGAGGATACTTTAGTGGGAACACGTGATTGGTGTGGTGTAAAACAAAGGGACATGGTGAAATATCCCTCAATAACGCTGAATCTTCTTTATAACTCTCAAGTAATGCCTATGAATTATGCAAAAATGCTTGACCATCGATAAAAATAACATTATCAGTAATATCTATATATTAAATATCTTTTTTATATTTTAAATATCTATATATTAAATATCTTTTTTTATATTATAAAATATCTTTTTTTATTTTTAAATATCTATATATTAAATATCTTTTCTTATTAAATATCTTTTTTATCACCAGAATCACACAAATAGGCCTTATTAGTTTTTGAATTGAAGTTTTTTGAAGTCTTGCATTACAGTTTTCATTGGCGTCCTATATTTACCGTTCCTAGACATAAATCAGTTTCAGTGTCAGTGTCACGCATAATTACTTACCCTTTTTATGTTTGCAGAGCAGTAAAAAATTTGAAGTTTATTCTAGTTGCTTTAAAAGGTATAAATTCTTTTTTAATCCTTTTCGGACCCCTTAGGGGCAATTAGAATGTTTTAAAATACACACAATAACCCTTATCACAAAGGAACACATTCACTAGCAAAAACTTGTCTTAGGTTTTTAAAAGGCCGCAAGGTATTTTATTTACAATAGTTAATATTAGCTCAAAAAAAGTGATAAAAAGTGCAGCAGAATAAGAATAATTTTTTTGCAAAAGAATATTTTTTTTATCAGAATACAAGTGCACATCAAATAATTTATTCCGAGTTTTTTAACGACTATTTCAAGAAGTAAAAGTTCTAAAGCTAATGAACTTAAGTTACGTATCTCAGCTTTGTTATGGATGTGGCTCCGAGCTTAATATTCAGTTGAATAAAGTCAGTGGACCTTTATTTTTAAGATTTAACAAGATACATAGTATACACGCATTTTTTATTTTCTTTTCCCCACAAGGGACTGTGTGAAAATGAAAATAACAATTTTTATTTTATTTTCTCTACCTTTTAGATATCCCATGCATATTGATGCAGATGAGGTTTGAAAGTAAACTTAGGTAAAAAAGAAAAATCTTGTATTATTATTTTTATGACATGCATATCCATAAAAAAACACTTGTGTTTTATGCATATATATATATATATTTTCCAATGCAGCTGGCAAACAGACATGGACGTCTTTGGATGCCAATAAGGGCTGCACCGATGTTACTCACTTTGCATTACCCAGGGGGCGGAGTAACAATGCCCCCGCAACTCTCTACGATCCTATTAGGGACCGGACCCTACGGCTTAAAGTGGATTCCGAACCATTACAACACCCATGGGCAAAGCCGGGATTTGAACCCGATACCTGTGGTACCGAATGGCAGAGCGCTAGCCATTCGGCCATCAGGCCTTTTTTATGTATATTATAAAACAAAGCAAAAACACTATAAAAATTTTTTGCTCGAAATATTTAAAACTAATTATATACATCACATTTGTTTGTTTATATATACATTTTAATTACAAAAAGGCCTGTTGGATAATTGTATATGTGTTCAATTAGATGGAATCAATCTACTTATTATTAAGTAGATTGATTACATCCACTTATCTGCAGTAGTCATATCTTTGCATTCAAATTGTTGTTGGTGATGATGTCAAGTCAGATTATCGGTAATTTTTATACTACGCCTTTAAATTCCAAAATTTAATTTAATGCCAGGGAACTAACCTGACTCTTAGTAATGCAAGGTATTTGGTATTTTTTAATTTCACGTGCTATAGCTTTGATTCTCTGGTAATTCTAAATTTGAGTATTTTTTCTAAAACTTTGCCTTTGTTTCAGTTTAGCGCAACGAAGGATTTGGACACTTTTCCATTTACATTTAATATACAGAAGAACCACTTTTAGTCGAAAACCTCCAAAACTCGAAAAAAAAAAATTATTCCCTTCCCTTCAAGCCTCAAAATCTTCCTTACTGAAATTTAAACCCTCTATAAGTAGAAATTATTAGCCAATCCCCACAAGTCATTTTGATATATATTTTCCCTCCGTAACTCGAAAAAATTGGACCTCTGTATCTCAAGCACTAGTAATGTTCGATTTTACAATCATTTTTGCAAACTTTTCAACTCGATCATTTGAAACTAATTACCTCTATAGCACGAAGAAAAATAAATTGCGGACTTTAAGGATTTGCCGACAATGCACGTCATTGTTTCTTAGAAAACAATGTATGAGTATACAGTAAATAGAATAACCTATTCTATGAAATAGCAACTCGGAAGAAAAAGAATTTTCTGCTCTTTATAGCTTAGATAATGCGATAGACAGAGAACGATCAAATTGTTTAAAGCAAAAAAAAAAAAACAATAATAATAATAATAACTGACTTTTTAATAATATTTTTAATTTTAAGGTTGTTTCGGAATTATTTTGATTTTTTATTGTGGTACATAATATAACTTCGAAGTTGCATATAAATATGTTTATTAACTTGAATTTTTATTTACACTCAAGAGCCAAAACATTATGACCATCCCTACATTTTGCAATGAACTCGCGCGGATGACGTGGCAGGCACGTGATCAGGTGGAAGTGGTATTTAACTGCTGCTGTAGAGTCTGAAGAATCATTCTTACTCTTACTTCTGTGTGTGATGGAAACACACACAGTAGTAAGTGAAAGGTGACAGGTGGTCATAATGTTTTGGCTCTTGAGTGTATATTACCTAACTGAAAATAAATCAGAAAGAATCTAAATCTCTACAAGTCAAATATTTCCTTACAAAAATCCGCGTAAGTCGAAATCCTCCATAATTCGAAAAACTCTATAACTCGAATTAATTGCCTTGAAGTTCGACTTACAGAGGTTCTACTGTATATACCGTATCAGTCGAACGAATGCCTTTGTGTCTATGCTAGAACTGGACATGATACAATGTGCTATAATATTGGAAAAATATAATTATTGTTTTTGAATCAATATATTATTGTCAATGTAGGGTCATATAATTGTATTTTAATTCGTACATGTTTTTTTTGAATCAACATATGTTATTTAATGTTAAATTCTAATCATTTTTCGTAATTTCATACTTAGGTGGAATCAGTCTACTTATTATTGAGTAGATTGATTGTATCTACTTATCTACAGTAGTCATATCTTTGCATACAAATTATTGCTGTTCATGATGTCAAGTCAGAATATATTTTCCTAAGTAACTCAAAAAGAAAATTGGTCCTCGGTATCTCGAACATTAGCAATGTTTGATTTTACAATTTTTTTTACAATCTTTACAACTCAATCATTTGAAACAAATTACCTCTATAGCTCGAAGAAAAATAAGTTACCGACTTTAAGATTTGCCGACAATGCATGCCATTGTTTCTAAGAAAACAGTGTATGAGTATGCAGTAAATAGAATAACCAATTCTATGAAATAACAACTCGGAAGAAAAAGAATTTTCTGCTCTTTATAGCTTAGATAATGATATAGATAGAGAAGGACCGAATTGTCTAAAGCAAAAAAATTAATAATAATTACTGACTTTTTTTGAATGCATAATATTTTTAATTTTAAAGTTATTTCGGAAATATTTTGATTTTTTATTGTAGTACATCATATAACTTTTAAGTTAAAAATAGAAATAATCGAAATCGAAATAAGTTAGAATGAATCTAGACTAGAAGTCGAAAACTCTATTCGAATTATCTGGCGCTTCCTTGAAGTTTAACTTACAGATGTTTTACTGTGTTTGTAAAATATTCGTAGTTATATAGCCATAAAGTACATCGCTACAGCAATTTAGTACACCAGAATTTGTGCTTAAAAAGTTATCTCAGCGAAGTGTTGTTTAAAAAATTTCATTACTTTGTCAAACCCATGTATTTTCCTTAATATATTAAATGCATGTCAATCCTTTACCAACGTCTTTAAAAACTATTAGTACACATGCAAGGAGTTTTCGACCCTATCACACAGTGAGAAATAAAAGCAAAAATTCCCCCAACATGTCACACACTATAGCGTCACGTCATACCAGAAGAATTAATGATGTAGTTGTTAATATATCTCTCAACAAATTTAAATTTAACATCATTTTTTTTTATTCTACCAACTTAACGTCGAGTAAAGTCAAGGGTTGTCCAAGACGTGTGTCCGTGTATTTTTTTCTCTCACTGCATAAATTGACGCGATAAAATTAATCAGAAAACAAAACAATTTTTTTAAACATCCCCAAAAGCATTAATTATGTCCTTTCATACACCAAGATTTCACTATTCATGAAAAATTGTCCAGCGATAAGCCTGACAGTGATAAAGACAAGGTTGAGAAAAAAATTTCTTACAAAAAAATTCTCACTTCATCTTTTAAAAGTCCAATCTCTTTAAAATTAATTAATCGAGAGCTAACAGCTCCATGGCAGATTGGTCGATAATTTTAAGTTTTTAAATACTTGAGGAACAGGTTGCATTTCAAAGTGAAGCGGTATTTTTATCACAGTTTAAACCTTTTTTATTAATTACATAGTTTAAACGTCTTAAAATGATTATGATCTTTATCAATAAGAAAATTTGGACAAGAGTTCGTTATTTATAACATGGCAAATAATACATGATTGACTACCTATCAGTATATAGGATCCTTTCAAATAGTAAGGCAAAATATGTGACTATGATGACAGGATTGTACCTAGGATGAGAATAATTATCATAAAAAAAAGAAAATAATAATAATTAATCGGATAGGCCTACACATAGATTACCTATAAATTTATAATTTAATGCTCGAACAAAAAGTCACACTAGCTATCTTAAAGAAATAAATTAAAAGTAACAATAAATTATAAGCTGGCAATAAATTATGTTCATCAATTATCGTTCAAAACTGAAAAAAAAAAAGAAAAAGAAAAAGAATTAAATAACAAATAAAATGAACTATAAGATTCCAAACGATTTTATAAAAAAAAAAGCAAGCGGCAGAAATTTTAAAAATAAATAAATAAACTACAGAATTCAAAACGATTTCATAAAAAGCACTTAAAATAAATTTAAAATGAATAAAGAAAAAAAAAAATTAGAATTCCAAAAGATTTCCTAAAAAAGCCTTAAAAAGAAATTTACAATAGATAAATAAAAAAAAATATGGTATTCCAAACGATTTTATTAAAAAAGCACCCAAAAGCATTTCAAAGTGAAGCAGTATTTTTATCAGAGTTTCAAACTTTTTTATTAACTACATCATTTAAACGTCTTTGTTTAAACGTCTTAAAAGATTATGATCTTTACCAATAGGAAAAATTTGGGCAAGAGTTCGTTATATATAACATGGTATATAGTACGTGATAGACTACCTATTAGCATAAACGCTCATTTCAAATATTAAGGCAAAATATATAGATTGTGTCTTTAATGATAGTAATAACAACTAAAAGAAAAAAATAATAATCGGCTAATAAATAATAATTAAAATAATAATAATAAATAATAAAATAATAATACATGATTGACGATATATGATTAATATATGAATTTTTTTGAATCAATGTATAATCAGTAAATGATTGTTTTTGAATCAATATATGAATGTTTTGAATCAATGTATGATGAATATATGATTGTTTTTGGAGTAAATGCGATTTTTTTAATCGATATATGATTGGCGATGTATGATCAATGTATTATTTTTGAATTAGTATACGATTGGTGATATATGAACAAAATATGTTAGTTGTTTAATGAATATAAGATTTTTTTAACCAATATTTGATTGTTTTGGAATCAGTATATGATGTTTAATACTATATTATAATCATTTTTCTTAATTTAGTACTTAGGTTGAATTAATCTACTTGTTATTAAGGTGATTTTACCTTACCCGCATATTTGCATTCAAATTATAGTTGTTCATGATGTCAAATCAGAAAAAGGGTTATTTTCAAACTATGCTCTCAAATTGATGAAAATTCCATGATTTAGTTTAATGCCATGAGACTAATGTGATTCTTAATAAAGCAAGGTATTTGGTATTTTTATTTTCGCATACCATAAGATTGATTATTTTATGTATTTTCTAAAACTTTGACTGTTTGAGACACATGAGTTTAGCGCACTGTAGACTTTGGACACTTTTCCATTTAAATTTAATATATTCGTAAAATATTCGTAGTTATATATCCTTAAAGTTTTTCGCTAAAGCGAACCTAGTACACCAGAATTTATGCATAAAAAGTTATCTAAGCGAAATGTTGTTTAAAAAATTTCATTACTTTGTCAAACCCATGTATTTTCCTTAATATATTAAATGCATGCTAATCCTTTTACCAACGTCTTTAAAAACTATTAGTAAACATGCAAGAAGTTTTTGACCCTATCACACAGTGAGAAAGAAAAGCAAAAAAATTCTCCCAACATGTCACACACTATAGCGTCACGTCACACCAGAAGAATTAATGATGTAGTTGTTAATATATCTCTCAACAAATTTAAATTCCAACATCATTTTTTTTTATTCTACCAACTTAACGACGTAAAGTCAAGGGTTGTCCAAGAAACGTGTCCGTGTATTTTTTTTTTTTTTTTTCTCTCTCTGCATAAATTGACGCAATAAAATTAATCAGAAAAAAACAATTTTTTTAAACATCTCCAAAAGCATTAATTATGTCCTTTCATACACCAAGATTTTAGTCATTCATGAAAAATTGCCCAGCGATAAGCCTGACAGTGATAAAGACAAGGTTGAGAAAAAAATTCCTTACAAAAAAATTCTCACTTTATCTTTTAAAAGTCCAATCTCTTTAAAATTAATTAATCGAGAGCTACAAGCTCCGTGGCAGATTGGTTGAGAATTTTAAGTTTTTAAATACTTGAAGAACAGGTTGCATTTCAAACTGAAGCAATATTTTTATCAGAGTTTCAAACTTTTTATTAACTACATCGTTGAAACGTCTTTGTTTAAACGTCTTAAAAGATTATGATATTTACCAATAGGAAAAATTTGAGCAAGAGTTCGTTATTTATAACATGGTACATAGTACGTGATAGACTACCTATTAGCATACACGCTCATTTCAAATATTAAGGCAAAATATATGGATTGTGTCTTTAATGATAGTAATAACAACTAAAAAGAAAAAATAATAATCGGCTAATAAATAATAATTAAAATAATAATAATAAATAATAAAATAATAATACATGATTGACGATATATGATTAATATATGAATTTTTTGAATCAATGTATAATCGGTAAATGATTGTTTTTGAATCAATATATGAATGTTTTGAATCAATGCATGATGAATATATGATTGTTTTTTGGAGTAAAATGCGATTTTTTTAATCGATATCTGATTGGCGATGTATGATCAATGTATTATTTTTGAATTAGTATACGATTGGTGATATATGAACAATATAAGTTAGTTTTTTAATGAATATAAGATTTTTTTAATCAATATTTGATTGTTTTGGAATCAGTATATGATGTTTAATACTATATTCTAATCATTTTTCTTAATTTAGTACTTAGGTTGAATTAATCTACTTGTTATTAAGGTTATTTTACCTTATCAGCATCTTTGAATTCAAATTATTGTTGTTCATGATGTCAAATCAGAAAATCGGTTATTTTCAAACTATGCTCACAAATTCATGAAAATTCCATGATTTTAGTTTAATGCCATGGGACTAATCTTACTTCTTAATAATGCAAGGTATTTGGTATTTTTTATTTTCGCATACCATAAGATTGATTATTTTATGTATTTTCTAAAACTTTGACTTTGTTTGAGACACATGAGTTTAGCGCACTGTAGACTTTGGACACTTTTCCATTTAAATTTAATATATTCGTAAAATATTCGTAGTTATATATCCATAAAGTTTCTCGCTAAAGCAAACCTAGTACACCAGAATTTATGCATAAAAAGTTATCTAAGCGAAGTGTTGTTTAAAAATTTAAATACTTTGTAAACCCATGTATTTTCTTTAATTTATTAAATGCATGTTAATCCTTTACCAACGTCTTTAAAAACTACTAGTAAACATGCAAGAAGTTTTCGACCCTATCACACAGTGAGAAATAAAAGCAAAAATTCTCCCAACATGTCACACACTATAGCGTCACGTCACACCAGAAGAATTAATGATGTAGTTGTTAATATATCTCTTAACAAATTTAAATTCTAACATCAATTTTTTTTTATTCTACCAACTTAACGACGTAAAGTCAAGTGTTGTATAAGAAACGTGTCCGTGTATTTTTTTTTTTTCTCTCTCTGCATAAATTGACGCGATGAAATTAATCAGAAAACAAACAATTTTTTTAAATATCTCACAAAAGCATTAATTATGTCCTTTCATACACCAAGATTTCTCATACTTGAAAAAATTGTCCAGGGATAAGCCTGATAGTGGTAAGAACATGGAGAGAAAAAAAAATGCTGATAATTTTTTTTTTCTCACTTTATCTTTTAAAAGTCTAATCTTTTTAAAATTAATTAATCGAGAGCTAAAAGCTCCATGGCAGGTTGGTCGAGAATTTTAAGTTTTTAAATACTTGAGGAACAGATTGCACTTCAAAGTGAAGCAGTATTTTTATCACAGTTTAAACCTTTTTTTATTAACTACATCGTTTAAACGTCTTAAAAGATTATGATCCTTATCAATAGGAAAAGTTCGTTTTTTATAACATGACAAATAATACATGATTGACTACCTATTAGCATAAAGACGTGCTTCAAATATTAAGGCAAAATAAGTAGATGTGTTTAATAATAATAATGATAATAAAAAGAAAAAGAAAGAAATTAATCGGATGGGTATATATATTGGTTAATAAAATTTAGAATTTAACCTAATTTGAATTAATTAAATTCGAATTTAATTTAGAATTTAAGCTATCTTAAATAAATAAATAAAAAAAAATTAATATATCATATTCAATGCATGATGAAATCAGGCTCATCAGTTATCCTTCAAAACAGAAAAAAGAAAACTGATTAAATAAAAATAAAATAAACTATAAGATTCCAAACGATTTTTAAAAAAACACTTATAAGTTATTTAAGAAAATAAATAACTAAAAATACTATAGATTTTCAAACGAGTTTTGATAGAAAAACACTTAAATTAAATAAAAAAACGATAATTAAAAACTTAGAATTCCAAATGAATTTATATAAAAAATACTTAAAAGAAATTTAAATCAATGAATTCAAATTTTAAAAAAGAACTAAAAGAAAATCGAATATTTAAAATAAAACGAAAGCTTTTAAAATTCATGGCAGATTGGTCGATAATTTTAAGTTTTTAAATTCTTGAAGGAATAAGTTGCATTTCAAAGTGAAGCAGTATTTTTTATCAGAGTTTCAAAACTTTTTTTTTTTATTTGAACTACATCGTTTAAAAGTCTTAAAAGATTATGATCTTTTCCAATAGGAAAATTTGGACAAGAGTTCGTTATTTATAACATGGTACATAGTACGTGATTGACTACCTATTAGCATGAATGCTCGTTTCAAATGTTAAGGCAAAATATATAGATTGTGTCTTTAATGATAATAAAAAAAAAAAAAGTAAACCTATGTATTTCCTTAATTTATTATAAATTAAGGATTATGAAGTTTAGGCAAAGAAAGAACAGAAGTAAAACAAATTTGACTTATTCGTAAAGTCTAAATATTAAACAAAAATTAAAGAGCAAAAAAGATGCTATTTGTTTGATATAATTAATAAAAATTGTATTTTTACTCCCTTAAATAAATTTCAAATTCTAAAGAACCTATTTTACAAAAAACAGTATAACATGGTTAGTATGATGATTAATATGGTGTATTTTTCTCTCTGCATGCAATTGACAGGCCTTGAAATTAGACATGCTGAAAAAATTATCAATCTTTTTAAATATTACACCACTCATCAAGCAATGCCTTTCATACACCAAGATTTCTCTATTGAAAAATGGGTGGGGATGAGCCTGATAGTCGGCCAAGAACATATCCCAGACATGCTCTATTTTTTTTTTCTCCAGTGAGAATGCTTTTAAATCCATACGGTGATATCCTCCAATTGAAGGCATTGGTCGTCTACAATGTTTGCACGGTGAGGACGGGCGTTGTCATCCATAAACAGAAATTCAGCACCCATATTTTTATCAAACAAAACATGTTTTTCCAGAATGACATCCCGATTTAAACTGTCAAAAAGATTTACACTCTAGAACATGCAGGTCAGTTCTTTTTTAACATGAAGAATAATACATGAAACGACTGCCTCCTGCACCACCGCAACGGTGTCTTCAATGGTGTTAATTGGTGGTAACGGGTAGATGGCGCTTCCATAATGAAATCCGGCGAGAAAAAGAAAAAAAACTAATCGCTGGGTATATTGTCGGAAAACATCACACAAGACCACTTTGCGGTGTAACACAATACTTCTTACTTAATCGCAGGCGACAGTGAGTTGCGGTAATTTAACACATCTGAAATAAATAAATAAAAAAAAATATAGACCAATGTGCCCTAAATCGTCTGTACACGGTATCCTTCAAACTGTCGTAAAGGTAGCTGAAGAATAGCTGACGAAATAAAGGTATGATGATGTGCTCCGCCTGATTTTTTTTGGCAGAATTTAAAAAATAAATAAATCCTATTTGGCGTTTTCAAACGAGTTGTAACAAACTACTTAAATTAATCATCTTGGAATCGTTGCCAAAGCTTAACGAAAACTCTAGATTCCAAATTCCTCGAATTTATAGCTGGGTACGTCCCCATTCCAGTCGTCCGATATCAATCGTAAAAATCATCCAAAACTTCCTTTGTGCCATAACTATTTATTGCACTGAAAGGCTTTTAAAGCGCTTTAATTGAACAATTTTACTTCTTTGCTACCATTCCTTATATACCCCTTTTAAAAAATCACTCTTCATTGTGACGTACTATCCGCCATCTGATGGTTTCCTGTAATTTGCATATTCTTCTTCAAGATGTGTTGATTTCACAGGTGAAATTTTTATTTTAGAGTTCAAAACTGTGGGATTTTGAATTATCCTTTAATTTATGGACATGAGTGTATATAGGTTACCAATAGGATTTAGAATTTATTGTCAGAACAAAAATGCATAACAGTTATCTTGAATAAACAAATTAAATAAACTGTTCAGACAAAAATTACAACATTCATCAGTTATCGTTCAATGATAAAAAACCTGATTAAATAAAAAGTAAAATAAACTGGATTCCAAACGATTTTATAAAAAAGTATTTAAAAGATATTAAAGAAAATAAATATGTAAAAACTACAGATTCCAAACGATTTTATCCAAAAGGCACGATAAATAAAAAAAAAAAAATAATAAATCTACAGAATTCAAATGTTTTTTTTCAAAAATGAAAAAAAGAAATTTTTATATAATAAATAAAAATCAAAATTTCCAAACGATTTTATAAAATAAGCATTTAAAAGAAATTCCAAATAAATAAATATAAAACTATAGAGTTCCGAACGATTTTATAAAAAAAAAAAAATTTAAAAATAATAATAAATAAATATACTAAATTCCAAACGATTTTATAAAAAAAAATCATAAATTTAAAATAAATTAATAAACTTAAGAATTCCGAAAGATTTTATAAAAAAGCAATTAAAAGAATTTAAATGAATAAATAAATATAAAACTATCGAATTCCAAACGATTTTTTAAAAAATCTAGATTCATGTCAGATTGGTCGAAATTTTAAGTTTTTAAATAGTTGAGGACCAGGTTGCATTTTTAAAGTGAAGCAATATTTTTATCAGAGTCTAAACATTTTTTTTTTGTTAACTACATCTTTTGAAGATCTTAAAAATATTATGATCTTTATTAATAGGAAACTTTTAACAAGAGTTCGTTATTTATAACATGGTACATTTAATATATACATGATTGACAACCTATTAGCATAGAGGCTCTTTTCAAATGTTAAGGCAAAATAAGTAGATTGTGCCTTTGATGATAATTATGACGATAAAAAGAAAATAAAAATAATCGGCTGCCCTTATATATAGGCTACCGATAAAATTTAGAATTTATTCTAACAAAATGCCTAACAGCTATTTTAAACAAAGAAATAAAAAGTTTAAATAAATCATATTCAGGCAATAAATATTGTTCCTCAGTTATCGTTCAAAGCTGTAAAAAATAAAATAAATTAAATAGAAAATAAAACAAACTGTAGGACTCCAAGCGATTTTATAAAAATTATGAATTTAAAATAAATGAATAAAAACTATAGAATTCCAAACGATTTTATAAAAAAAATACTTAAAAAAACTTGAAATAAATAATTAGATAAAAAGTATAGAAATCCAAACGATTTTTCAAAAAACACTTAAAATAAATTTTAAATAAATAATTAAATAAGCAACTATAGAATTCCAAGTGACTTAAAAAAACACTTAAAATAAATTTTAAAAAATAAATAATAGCTGTAGAATACCAAACGATTTTTATAAAAAAATCACTTAAAAGAGCATTAGGACTACATTACTATACTTCCCAAGTATACAAATATCTGACCTTAAATCATTTGATCATCTATGGAAGCACCTCGAACGAATTATTCCATCGGTGGATATTCTATCTTGCACTCTACAACATCTGTCAAGTGATCTGAAGTTAAAATGATTTAATTTTTACTGTGAGCATTTTCCATCATCAGGTTAGTCTTTCACAAACTGTCTAGTCATTCTCTGATTGCGATTATTCTAGATATTACCAGATATACACATTAAACAACCAATTATTTACCTTTTCCACAGTACGTAAGGGTAAAATTTCTAATCTGCATATCTAACATGCAAACACATATAGATTGAAGCAAAAAAAAAATTGAAAGAGATTGCTTGATTTTCAATAGATTAGTTATAAAATTCGAAATTGAATCAAGATTTATTCAAAATAATCTCATTTATTCTAACTTTTATTATTTATTTTAATTATATTTTAAATGATTTCTTATGAAATTGTTTGGAATTCTATAGTTTATTTATTTATTTATTTTAAGTGTTTTTTTATAAAATTCTTTGTAAAGCTATCGTTTTTTTATTTATTTATTTATTTTATATATATTTTAAGAGCTTTTTTTATAAATTCATTTAGAATGCTATAGTTTTTATATTTAATTATTTATTTTAAATTTATTTTAAGTGTTTTTTTTGTAACATCGTTTTAAATTCTATAGTTTTTTTATTTATTTACTATTTTAAGAATTTCTTTGAGTGCTTTTTTTAATAAAATCGTTTGAATACTATAGTTTTTTTAATTACTTATTCTAAATTTCTTTTTAATGCTTTTTTTAGAAATCTTTTGGAATTCTAATTTTTTTTTATCTTTATTCATTTTAAATTTATTTTAAGTGCATTTTTATGAAATCGTTTGGAATTCTGTAGTTTTTTTTTTTTTTATTTATTTTTAAAATTTCTGTCGCTTGCTTTTTTTTTTTATAAAATCGTTTGGAATCTTATAGTTCATTTTGTTTGTTATTTAATTCGTTTTCTTTTTCTTTTTTTTCAGTTTTGAACGATAATTGATGAACATAATTTATTGCTTGCGTATAATTTATTGTTACTTTTAATTTATTTCTTTAAGATAGCTGGTACGATTTTTGTTCTAGCATTAAATTATAAATTTATAGTTAATCTATGTGTAGGCCTATCAGATTAATAATTATTATTTTCTTTTTTTTATGATAATTATTCTCATCCTAGGCACAATCTTGGCATCATAGTCACATATTTTGCCATACCATTTGAAAGGAGCCTTTATGCTGATAGGTAGTCAATCATGTATTATTTAATATGCTATAAATAACGAACTCTTGTCCAAATTTTTCTTATTGATAAAGATCATAATCTTTTAAGACGTTTAAACTATGTCGTTAATAAAAAAAATGTTTTAACTGTGATAAAAATATTGCTTCACTTTGAAATGCAACCTGCTCCTCAAGTATTTAAAAACTTAAAATTCTCAACCAATCTGCCATGGAGCTTTTAGCTCTTGATTAATTAATTTTAAAGCAACTAGACTTTTAAAAGATAAAGTGAGAAATTTTTTTGTAAGCAATTTTTTTTCACTCCTTGTCTTTGGACAATTTTTCAGGAATAGAGAAATCTTGGTGTATGAAAGGACATAATTAATGCTTTTGGAGATGTTTAAAAAATCTGTTTTGTTTTCTGATTCATTTTATCGCGTCAATTTATGCAGAGGAAGAAAAAATAGTACACGGGCACGTTTCTTGGACAACACTTGACTTTACTCAGTTAAGTTGGTAGAATAAAAAATTGATGTTAGAATTTAAATTTGTTGAGAAATATATTAAGAATTACGTCATTAATTCTCCTGGTGTGACGTGACGCTATAGTGTGTGACGTGTTGGGGGGGGATTTTTGCTTTTTTTTTCTCACTAGGTGATAGGATTGAAAACTTCTTGCATGTTTACTTGTAGTTCTTAAGGACGTTGGTAAAGGATTGACATGTATTTAATATATTAAGGAAAATACATGAGTTGGACAAAGTAATGAAATTTTTTTAAACAACACTTTGCGAGATAACTTTTTATGCATAAATTCTGGTGCTCTAAGTCGCTTTAGAGATAAATCTTAACAACATAAAACTACGAATATTCTAAGAATATATATGAAATTTAAATGGAAAAGTATCCAAAGCTTTCGGTGCTCTAAGCTCATGTGTATCCAATAAAGTCATAGTTTCAGAAAAAAACACAAAATAAAAATCCCCAGGAGTCAAACATATGGTACGTGAAATTAAAATAAATACCAAATATCTTGCGTTATTAAGATTCAGATAAGTCTTAAGGTATTAAATTATAGCATGGAATTTTCAGCAACTAGAGTACAATATATAAAAATAACGGATATTCTGACTTGACACCATGAACAACAGTAATCTGAATGCAAAGATGCGACTGCGGTAGAAATAACTTTAATAATAAGTAGATTGATTCAACCTAAGTTACGAAATTACGATAAATTATTAGATTTTAATGTTAAATATCATATACTGATTCAAAAACAATCACATATTGATTAAAAAACAATCTTATGTTGATTAAAAAACAAACTTATTTTTTCATATATCGATAAGCGTATATCAATTAAAAATCATGTCTTAAACATATATTAATCATATATTGATTCAAAAACAATCATTTATTAATTCAAAAACTAGCCGATAAATTATTTTTCTTTTTATTATGTTATCATCAAAGGCACAATCTACTTATTTTTCCTTAACATTTGAAGCAATTCTTTATGCTAATAGGTAGTCAATCAGGTATTATTTACCATGTTTTAAATAACGAAATCATGTCCAAGTTTTTTCTTATTGGTAAAGATCATAATCTTTTTAAGAAGTTTAAACGATGTAGTTAATAAAAAACAATCCTCTGATAAAAATACTGCTTCACTTTGAAATGCAACCTGTTCCTCAAGTATTTAAAAACTTAAAATTCTCGACCCATCTGTCGTGGAGCTCTTAGCTCTCGATTAATTAATTTTAAAGAGATTGACTTTTAAAAGATAAAGTGAGAATTTTTTTTTTTTAAGCAATTTTTTTTCTCTCCCACCTTGTCTTTATCACTATCACAGGACAATTTTTCAGGAATAGAGAAATCTTGGTGTATGAAAGGACATAATTAATGCTTTTGGACATGTTTAAAAAAATTGTTTTGTTTACTGATTAATTTTATCTCGTCAATTTATGCAGAGGGGGGAAGTACACGGACACGTTTCTTGGACAACCCTTGACTTTACTCCCTAAGTTGGTTGAATAAAAAAAAAAAGATGTTAGAATTTAAATTTGTTGAGAGATATATTAACAACTACATCATTAATTCTCATGGTGTGACGTGACGCTGTAGTGTGTGACATGTTGGGGGAATTTTTGCTTTTCTTTCTCACTGTGATAGGTTGAAAACTTCTTGCATGTTTACTAGTAGTTCTTAAGGACGTTGGTAAAGGATTGACATGTATTTAAGAAAATACATGGGTTTGACAAAGTAATTAAATTATTTATACAACACTTTACGTAGATAACTTTTTATGCATAAATCTGGTGTACTAAGTCGCTGTAGCGGTAAATGTTATGGATATATAACTACTAAGGTTTTATAGTTATATTAAATTTGCGTTAAACTGAAACAAAGGCAAATACTCAAATTAAGAATTACCAGAGAATCAGACCTACGGTAAGCAAAATTAAAAAATAAGAAAATACCTTGCCTTATTAAGAGCCCGATTAGCCATAGGGCATTAAACTAAATCGTGTAATTTTCACCAATTGGACAGCATAATATAAAAATAACCGGTTTTCTGATTCGGCATCATGACCAACAACAATTTAAATTCAAAGATGCTACTAAGTTTGAAATAACCTTGATAATAACCTTGATTCAACCTATGTACAAAATTATGACAAATGATTTGATTTTAACATTAAATATCATACATTTGTTCCAAAATAATATATAGTGATTACGAAATAATCATATGACCCTATATCACCAATCATATATTGACTAAAAACAATCATATACTTTCAAAAATAATGTACTCGCCATATGTCACCAACCATATATAAAGCAATTATATATTAATCATATATCACCAATAATAAATTAATCATATATCGATTTAAAAACAATCATATATTAATCACATATTGATCATAAAATCATATATTGATTAAATATAATCATACACTGAAGTGACAAAAGTCATGGGATTGCAATATGCAAATTTTCAGATGGCAGTAGCATCGCGTAGAACAGGTATAAATGCGCAGTTCTTTCGCAGAGCTTTCATTTCTGCAAGTTATTCATGTGAAGAGGTTTTGACGTGATGATGACCGCACGACGGGAATTAACAGACTTTGAACGCGGAATGTTAGTTGGAGCTAGACGCATGGGTCATGCCATTTCGGAAATCGTTATTTTGAATTCAACATTCCCAGATCCACTGTGTCAAGATGTGCCGAGAGTATGAAATTTCAGGCATAACATCCCACCATGGACAGCGCAGTGGTCGACCGCCTGCACTTAACGACCGAGACCGGCGACGTCTGCAAAGAGTCGTAAATTTTAACAGACAATTTTACACTGCGTCAAATAACCGCAGAAATCAATGTGGGACGTACAAGGGACTTGTCTGTTAGAACTGTGCGAAATATTAATTTGGCTTTCTTGGGCTATTCCGGCAGAAGACAACTCGAGTGCCTTTACTGACAGAACGACATCGCTTGCAGCGACTTAAAACACGTGAGCATATCGGTTGGTCCTCAGATGAATGGAAAACCGTGGCCTGGTCCGATGAATCACGATTTCAGTTGGTAAGAGCTGATGGTAGGGTTCGAGTGTGGCGCAGACCCCACGAAGCCATGGACCCAAACTGTCAGCAAGGCACTGTTCAAAATCTGGTGTTGGCTCCGTAATGGTGTGGGCTGTTTTTTCATGGCATGGGCTTGGTCCTCTGGTGCGACTGGATCGAACATTGACTGGAAATGCTTATGTTCAGCTACTTGGAGATCACTTGCAGCCATTCATGGACTTCATGTACAAAACAACGATGGGATTTTTATGGATGACAATGCGCCATGTCACCGGGCCACAATTGTTCGCGATTGGTTTGAAGAACATTCTGGGCAATTCCAACGAATGATCTGGCCACCTAGATCGCCCGACATGAATCCCACCGAGCATTTATGGGACATCATCGAAAGGTCTGTTCGTGCCCAAACTCCTGCACCATCAACGCTTTCACAATTATGGACGTCTATCGAGACAGCATGGCTCAATATTCCTGCAGAAGACTTCCAACGACTTGTTGAGTCCATGCCAGTCGAGTTGCTGCACTTCGCCGGGCGAAAGGAGGGCCGACACGATATTAAGAGGTATCCCATGACTTTTGTCACTTCAGTGTATAATGATCATATATCGTCAATCATGTGTTGATTAAAAAAATCATGTATCGGCAATAATAGGTTGATTAAAAAACAAATTGATCTTTTTTTCGCTAATCATATAATAATAACAATCTTATATTGATCCCATATCAACAAATATAAATTTATTCAAAAGCAATCATATATTGATAATAATCATGTATTGATTTTTAAAACAATATCATGCTTATTACTAAGCAATCATATGATCATATATTGACAACCATATATTAACTGAAAAACAAACATAAATTGTTTATATATCGTCAGTCATATACTTTCAAAAACAATGTACTGATCATATATTACCAAACATATATTGATTAAAGCAATCATACATTAATCATATATCACTAATCATATATTGATAAAAATAATCATATAATGATCACATAATGATAATAATATGTTGATTTTAAAATTTAATCATGTATCGGCAATATTGTGTAGATTCTAAAGAAATCATGATGATCTTATCGCCATTCATATATTGACTCAAAACATCATACAATGATTATTTATTGTCAATCATATAATAATTAAAACCAATCATATATTGATTAAAAACAATCGTTTAGTCATTAAAAACAATCATATATTGATTAAATACAAACGTTTAGTTATTAAAAACAATCATATATTGATTAAAAACAATCGTTTAGTGATTAAAAACAATCATTATTGATTAAAAACAGTCATATATATTGATTTTATATTGAAAAAATCATATATTGATTAAAAAAATCATATATTGATTCAAAAGCAATCGTATATTGATAATACAATATATCGCCAATTAAAAAATATTAAAAAATAATCATATATTCATTAAATATTGCCATTAAATATAGCGATATTTGGTAGTTCGATATTTAACATGTCGGCATTTGGGGGCTATTATTTTCCATTATCGTTATTCTTAACAATCACATTATCTAAACCTAACATCGAACATGGCAGGAATAATCTTAACCCACAAAATACGAAATTACTGCAAGACAGGCATTCTGACAGGAATTTTAATCGAATAAAATAACAAAATAATGACAAATTATGAAACATATCGAAATAACATCGTCCAAACACGAATTACAGTTTGTCAACCAGGCATAACGCTAAATAAATCTCTCGTCAGATAACGAATTTTGCAAACGAAAAATTAAATAATCCGTGCCGCAAATAACCGAAATGCGACAGCCAAACCCCAGGAAAGAATATAAAATAGAAATTTCGAACAACATGGTTCGCTACCGGAAGGACCCCGAAACATTCTGTAACAGATGACGTCATAAATCACGAGGACGATTGTCCCGCCTCTTTCTGAAGTGGTGGTGGCATCGTAAATAAAGCGACGGCATTGTGGTGGCATTTATTTAAATTCTGCTGCGAGTGAAAGTTGACGCTGAAAGGGAATCATTCCGAAATCTATCAAAGTCAGCTGAACGTATTCGGGAAGTTCCAAAACCTCAAACAATGACTTAGTGAATTGCTAAAATAGTTTATATACTAACTATTACCATAAACTATACATTTTTAATTTAATTATATTTCATTGTATTTGTTTATTAGGTTGATGGAAGTTAGTAAAAGAAACAGAATTTTTATATATTGCTGTAAATAATATCTTAGTGGTAAATTATAAAATAGTTTATATATGATCTCTTGACATGAATAATAAATTGTTAATTTAATTATATTTCATTGCATTTATTTATTTGATTTTCGAAAGTTGGTAATGGAAACAGAACTTTTAAATATTGCTGCAACAAACGATGAGTTTTGTGGGGATTACTAAAATAATTTATATACTATCTATTACCATAAACTATAAATTTTTGGTTTAATTATATTTCATTGCATTTATTTATTTGATTTTTGAAAGTTGGTAATGGATACAGTTCTTTTTATATATCGCTGTAACAATATTAACTTTTATATACTGTTGTTACAATCTTGCTGTAAACAATAAATTATTAGTGAATTACTGAAATAGCTTGTATGCTATTGCCATAAACTATAAATTGTTGATTTAATTATATTTCGTTGCATTTATTTATTTGGATTTTCGAAAGTTAATAATGGAAACAAAACTTTTATATATTGCTGCAACAATTTTGCTATAAACGGGCCTGATGGTCGAGTGGCTACCACATTGACGCTCTTTACCACATCCGATTCGAATTCCGGCCGTGCCATGGATGTTTGTAAGGGTTCGGAATCCATTTTAAATCGTAGGTTCCAGTCCTAATAGGATCGTAGAGCGTTTTGAGGGTAGTGTTATTCGCATCCGTAGCATATCTTCATGCTATATGTGCCCCCTGTGTAGTGCTAAATGAGTAACAGCAGTGCAGCCATTGCTTATGGTCTAAAGATTAACTGTTTGTATTGTCAACTGCATTAGAACAACAACAAAAAGCAAATGTTAAGCATGTATATTTTATAAACTGTTACGCATAATAAAAGCAGAGATACTTAAATAAATAATAAGAAGATAAATTTAAATAACAGTTATTAATCTGTAATTCTTACATTTGATGACACTTCATTATTTTCCTACTTTATTAAGTTTAACAATAATATTAACTAAGACTAACATCGAACATGACAGGAACATTCATAACCCGCAAAATATGAAATTACTGCAAGACAAAAAGCATTCTGATGGGAATTTTAATCGAATAAAATAACAAAATAGCGACATATTACGAAACATATCAAAATAACATCGCCAAACACGAATTACAGTTAGTCAACCAGGCATAAAAGCTAAATAAATCATTCGCTAGATAACAATTTTGCAAACGTAGAATTAAATAATCCGTGCCGCAAATAACCAAAATGCGACAGCCAAACCCCAGAAAAGAATATAAAGCAGAAATTCCGAACAACTTCGTTCGCTACCGGAAGAGCCCCGAAACATTCTGTAACAGATGACGACATAAATCAAGAGGATGATTGTCCCGCCTCTTTCTGAAGTGGTGGTGGCATCGTAAATAAAGCGACGGCATTGCGGTGGCATTTATTTAAATTCTGCTGCGAGTGAAAGTTGACGCTGAAAGGGAATCATTCCGAAATCTATCAAAGTCAGCTGAATTTATTCCGGAAAGTTCCAAAACCTCAAACAATGAGTTAGTTGTGAATTCCTAAAATAGTTTAGATGCTGACTATTGTCATAAACTATAAATTGCTGATTTAATTTTATTTCCTTGCATTTATTTATTAGCTTTTGAAAGTTGATAATGGAAACAAAACATTTATATACTGTTGTAACAATATTAAATTTCATATACATTCTTTATACAGTTTACGTATATCGTTACACAGTTTATAGTCTCGTTATAACGTCCAATTTTATAATTTAATTTTAAAATATGTCAGAATAAAATTCAAAAATTCAGTTCAAATTTAATTTGTTTTTTGAGTTCATAGAGAAGAAAAATTTTATTTGGTGACGATATCTAAATCGACCCATGATTTTTTTTTTCATCAACAAAACAAAACAAAAAAAATGTTATTTAATCCTAAATACTTTATATTTTTCTTTCTAGAGCATTTGTAATTGTACTGGAAGATTTCTTGAGTTGTAAATTCTTTATAGAGTTTCTGTAAATCGTTAAATACTTTATAGTCTCTTTATATTAAATAGTTTTATGATTTAATTTTAAAATATACCAGAATAAAATTCAATATTTAAATTTTTTTAGCGAGTTCTCATAGCAGAAAAGTTTAGCTGTCCATGATACTTTTATCAATCATGATTTTTTCCATCAACAAAACAAAACTATTAACAGAAACCTATTTATCTTCAAATACTCAATATTTCTTTTTTAGTGCATGCACTTGAAAATATACTGGAATATTGATTGGGTTTTACATTCATTATACAGTTTATGAAAATAGTTACATAATTTATGTTGTTGTTGTCGTCGTATCCCCAGAAGAATACAAGAAAATCAAATCTCGTGATGCTGATGAATAAAAGTGGCTATGTGAATTGGTAGCTCAGAATTTAAATCCTGCTCCTAGGGATGGTCTAGACCAGGGGTCTCCAAACTACGGCCCGCGGGCCAAATCCGGCCCGCCGATGTCCTCAATCCGGCCCGCGGCAGTTGTTGCCCTTATTGTTGATGTAATAAGTTCAATGAAAAAACACAGAATGATAATAACTCGGTTTTATTTACTTGCTAGGCAAAGCTTAATGACAAGCATAATACGGCGAGAATTTAACTTAAGCATAACAGCTAACAAATAATTGAAATGAATCCCACTAACATTATAAACTAGTGAACATCCCGGTTACCCTCTGTAGCTATGTTGGGGTAAATAGTATCGCATATGTATGTATGCCGATGTTTCGAATGTTTATATTCTGCATCAAACATACGATTTTTATCCTGAAAATTCCTCAGGAACGGAATCAGTTAAATTAACGCGAATGAAACCGCGGGGTATCCACTTGCAAAAAAATACTAATGAGATTTATGTAATTGTCATTTTTCACTGACAGTAGTTCGTAGTTAGCAAGCGTATGCTCGCTCAGAGCGCGTACTCGGCGACTGGTCTAGAAATTATACATAATGGTAGAAAAATTAAAATGGTTTTGGCCCTTGGTACTTACTGGAGTAAACAGTATGGCCCTAAGGCTGGAAAGTTTGGAGACCCCTGGTCTGGACAATGCATAGAGATTGCAACTGCTGGGAAATCAAAGACATGATGAGGAGTAAGGTTGATATCAGGGCAGTTGCCACACTTTTGGTATTTTTTAACACCCTCAGCAGAAATTTTCATATTTTATGGGGTACTTCATGCTGAATATTTTTTAGAGTAGTAACTATTTTTCTGCCTTCATTTAGTTCTGTAATTTGATATTTAATTTTGATTTTAGGCGAAATTACAATTTTAAATTTTGTCAAGGCATTTGCATCTGCAAGGGAAGTAGTCTGATCCAGACTTCTGGCATTCTTCTTCAAATAATCTGCAATTTCATTCAAATTCAAAGCTACAGGAGCATGATCCATAGTAGGATAAACATTATGTGCAAGATAAGATATAAGATAAACATTATGTGCAAGATAATATATTAGATAAACAATATGTGCGATTTGTTCTAAAAAGAGATATAATGTTCAAGATCATACTGGAGAATCCTTTATTAAGAGCATGCAAGGCAGACCTTAAATCAGTGAAGATAGTAATTCCATTCATTTGTTGTGAGGGAGGTAGAATCAATTAAATAGTTTATAGTTTATTTATCTAGTCCATTTTTAAAATATAATTTTAAAATATATCAGAATAAAAATGCAATATTTAAATTGTTTGGCGACTTCACAAAAAGCAGAAAACGTTTAGTTGGCCATGATATTTTTATGAACCCTGATTCTTTTTCATAAACAAAAAAAAAAAACTATAACAAAAATTTTGTTTAACTCCAAATACTTAATACTTTTTTGTATAAATTGTATATAATATACAATTTATGAAAATCTTGACAAAGTTTATATTCTCGTTATATAGTGCAATTTTATAATTTAATTAAAAAATATATCAGAACAAAGTGCAATATTTAAACTGTTTGGCTAGTACACAGAGCAAAAAAAAAAAAAAAGTTTAGTTGGTGATAATATCCTTATATAGTGCACTTATGAAGGTACTGGAAGATTTCTTGAGTTAACATTCTTTTTACAGTTTATGAAATCGTTGCATAGTTTGTAGTCTCGTTATATAGTCCAGTTTAGTTAATGAATTTTAAAATATGTTAGTTTAAACTGCAAGATTTAAATTGTTTGACGAATTCACAGAGAAGAAAAGTTGGGTTGGTGATGATATCTTTAGCTGGTGCACTCGTAAATGGAGCATTTCCTGGGTTTTACATTCTTTATCCAGCTTATGAAATCGTTACATAGTCCAGGTTTATAGTATAATTTTAAAATATGTCAGATTAAAGTTCAGTATTTAAATTGTTTGGTGATCTTACAGAGCAGAAAGAAGTTTAGTTGGCGATGGTATCTTTATCTAGCGCAATTATAAATGTACAGGTAGATTCCTTGGGTATTCTTGTCTAATGTAAACCAATGTAATATATAGCTAAAAATTTAATCGACAAATGTTAGCATATTTGAGAATAAAACCCAGTAACCCCAGTACCCAGTGTATAAATCAAATATAATCTTATCAATACCATCGTTTTTAATTTTAGGTTAAACTGTCCATAAAAGCACTTTAGTTTTCTTTTATAAATACTCCAACAGCATTTTGTCATATATAACAGCATCAAAGGTAGCAAAAAAATCTGAAGTTCAACTCCAAAAAAACTCAATATTTTATTCCAGTCCACACTTGAGCAATAATATTTTTATTTTTAAAATTCATGTTTCGTCAGACAAAAAACAAAAACTTTGGAAAAGGAGCAAACAGCTTCCACTCCAAAAATATAATCCATAGCTTCTGGTGACATTTTTTTTTTTTTTTTTTTTGCGGTCACCGTGACAACACCTCAATAAACCTAATTTCAGACAACTTGGTCACGGATTGGTATGTCACGTATTCTAGCCTGCCCTAACCCCAACTCTTGTTAGGAGGATATAAAAAAGAACAAAACACTAACGGAAAAGAACAAAAAAACAAAAAAAAAAAAAAAGAAGTTTTTCTTGGGCATCTTGCGAGTGTTTTGAAGCGTCACGTGCCAGAGATGTCACTTGGATAATTCTAAAAGAGAGACTTGTATTTTGCTTGTTTTCAAACTTGTACTAGTTTGAAATTAAAAGTGTTATATCCCTACTTAAAAAAATTAAGAGTTTCATTGTTTGTTAACTAATATTTTACTAAAGAACCATTTTTCGACTACTTGAATTGAAGGCATACCTCTATCAAATGCAAAAGATTTCCTTTTTCAATTCCTTCTTCTATTATCTCACACTCTACCTATATATATCTTGTTCAAATTTTGCAATCGTTCATAAAAAATACTTTTTATTCATCCCCTCAAGGTCAAATACATATTTTTTAACTTGTAGGGGATGACTTCATGTTAATACAGTTTTTTCAAATATAATTCAGTAATTAAATTTAATTCATTAATTTTAGTTTTTTTATTAGATTTAAGTTGCATATATCTAATAATAGATGGCGCCAAAAAAACTTTAAAAAATGAATTAAAATTATTTATAAAGGACTTCCTAAAAGGACTCTGCAATAAGTCAAAACTTACTTTTTTTTTCACTCTATTGCAATAAATTTATTCCATTAAATTAAATTCCATTAAATTTATTGCATTAAATTTTATTTCTTTATTAAATTTTTTTTTTTTTTATATATATATATTACTTGTTAAAAGTAATTTTTATAGAACATTTTTGCAGCTGAGTGAATGAACAACAAGACAAAAGCAGACAAATGCACATCTTCGTTAAATATACTCCCATGGAAAATTTAAATCCTTTTTCATTATTTCAGAACTTTTTCAGTTAATCTCTCTAAACGATATTTCGAATTTAACTTTTTATTCGTATTTTATATTGTATTAATTTTTAATATGAAAATTTTAAAGTAATGATTTCTAATAACTATATTTTCTTATTGCACTTAAAACTTTCATATATATAAGATTAATTAAATTTAATAAAATTTGAATTTTACCTCCTTGAACTGGAGCATAAATCCTCTTTCGAGAGATTACCTATCAATGTAATAGACCGTCATGATGCAAAAACCATGTCAACAAACTGAACATAATTATTATTTTTTTTAAATTTTCTGGACATGCTGACTTTACATAATTTGAAAGCATAATGCCATGTATGTAGATACAGCTTTAGCCATGCCATTACATGAGAGAAAATTATACATTACAACTCACAAAATTTTATCAATGTTGACATGACATGTTGAAGATTTGTGATAGTAAATCTGCACAAAAATCGAAAAATCTCTACAAAATCGAAAAAATATGCAAGGATAGATAAGAATTATTTTAAGGTGAAATTTCAGTTATAAAAAAATAATTTGCCTTAACGTATTTCAACAAAAATTTTTTCGATGTTTATGTAAAGCAAAAAGGTTCGTTAACCTAGTAGAACATGTTTTTATTCTAAAAATACATTTCAATTTCTGTTCCAACCAAAACCAGGTACAATACTGAAACTCAATTGGGGTAAAAACTCTTACCAGATATCCATCGATCTCTCCTTCCTATCATCTCAGTGTACTTAACCTCTTTATACCAAGACACATATCCTTTTCTTTTAGCTTAAATAAAATACCAGAACGTGTCCAAGAAGAGTAAAAGAAGTAGGTCGCCAGAATGAAAAATTCCAAGACACTTTGAAAAATCGAAGAATTCTTTCAACTGTCTAGTAGAACAGGGACACAGGTCTGCAGCATTATATTTCTTTTCAATTCTTGGTGATGTTTCACGCTGTTTTATCCCATAGAACCGGTGTAGTTTCTGTATCTATAGAAAGTTATTCTTCGGAGCATACAGAAAAAAGAGATAGGGAGAGGGGAATTTCCCCCATCCCCAGAGACGTAGGTATCCAACTGTTCTGCACCTGTCAATAACCTTTCTGTCGCCGTTTTGGCGTTTCTATCAGGTTAACTCTTTTCAAAACTTTTTTGGAGAATATGTCTTTTACCAACAAAAAAAGTTCATTTTCAGATTTGATCTGGGCTCTTTTGAGGCTATATAAAGAGTTTGAAATTTACCACTCTTAAAAGATATTGTAGATTTAAATTGAATTAAAATAAACATAATTTCTTTGTTTGGGTGGATTTAAATTGTTTCGTTAATTATTTTACGTAAATAATTTTTTTTTTATTATTACAATAATTTGTAATAATACATTTGTAATTTATTCTTACATAATTCTTAAAGATAATTTCCTAAAACACAAAAATTGTTAAAGACATTCATTAACCTCATTTTTACACAGTATTCAGATTTAAATTCGTTTAAGTTATGTTCTAGGTACAATAAAAATTGTTAAGCAAAATCAACAAACACAAGTTTCACAATAAAGTAATAAGAGAGATTCACAGATAAAAACGTGTACCCAGTTGCTTGAAATTGTCTTGTTACTCGACTGCCTTGTTGGATTTCAATTTTTATCTTTAACTATTTTTTGTGTTTTAATAAAAATTTGATGAACACCAAAATGATACTTAAAAAGAAAAGAATATTTTTGTAAAATTTGTATATTTTGTTCTATATGTTAAAGACACCACAAATGTGTTTGTTCTGTATGTCAACTGTCAATAACCTTTCTGTCGCCGTTTTTCGCGTTTCTATCAGATTAACTCTTTTCAAAACTTTTGAAGAATATGTTTTTACCAACAAAAGGAGTTCGTTTTCCACATTTGATCCGGAGTCTTTTAGGCTATCTGTATACCGATATAAAGAGTTTGAAATTTACCACTCTCAAAAGATATTGTAGATTTTTTTAAATGAATTAAATAAACATGATTCATTTGGTAGGGTGGACATAAATTATTTTTGAGACTATTCTTATTTATTTTACATAAATATAATATTAAAACAATGCAAACGAATATTATAAAATTGTGTCGTATTTCTTAAAAACAAATTAATTACTTTGAAATAGAGATTTGGAGCAAAGTACTTACAACAGTTTTTGTTCTTATTTTCGAAAACTTTTATTTTGCTAATACAAAACATTTTGATTAATCCATTCGATACTTTCTTAGAAAATTCAGTGGTACCCTGTCAAGAAGGTTTACTAAACTTCTCCAACAAGAAGGTAAATCATGATTCTTTGAGGCTATCTTTATACCAGTATAAAGAGTTTGAAATGGACCACTCTTAAAAGATATTGTAGATTTTAAATGAATTAAATAAACATGATTTATTTTTGTGGTGATATAAATTAATTTATTGAGACTATTGTTATTTATTTTATGTAAGTTAATTTTTATATTATTACAATAATTTCTAATAATACATTTGTAAATTTATTCTTAAAGATTATTTCTTAAAACACAAAGATTGTTAAAGAAATTCATTAACCTTCTTGTTACACAACATTGAGATTTAAATTCGTTTTACATTCTAGTTACATTAAAAATTGTTAAGCAAAATCAAAAAACACAGGATTGACAATAAAGTAATAAAAGTGATTCACAGAAAAAAAAAAAATGTGCCCAGTTACACAAATACTCGACTGCTTGGTTGGAGTTTGATATTTTATCTTTAACAAGATTCTTGTTTTAACGAAAACTTGATACACTTGTCCATGGTGCATTACTAAAATAGTATACATACTAACTATTGCCATAAACTAGACATTATTTATTTAATTATATCCAATTGCATTTATTTATTAGGTTTTTGAAATTCGATAAATGGAAACAGAACTTTTATGTATTGCTGTAAACAATAAGTTAGTGCTGAATTACTAAAATAGTTTATATACTATACACTGAAGTGACAAAAGTCATGGGATAGCAATATGCAAATTTTCAGATTTTGCAGTTGCATCGGTAGAACAGGTATAAATGCGCAGTGCTTTCACAATATTAACTTTCATTTCTGTTCAAGTTATTCATGTGAAGAGGTTTTGACGTGATGATGACCGCACGACGGGAATTAACTGACTTTGAACGCGGAATGTTAGTTTGGAGCTAGACGCATGGGTCATGCCATTTCGGAAATCGTTAGCTGTAATTCAACATTCCCAGATCCACTGTGTCAAGAGTGTGCCGAGATTATGACATTTCAGGCATAATATCCCACCATGGACAGCGCAGTGGTCGACCGCCTTCATTTATAACGACCGAGACCGGCGACGTCTGCAAGAGTCGTAAATTCTAACAGACAAGCAACACTGCGTCAAATAACCGCAGAAATCAATGTGGGACGTACAAGGGACTTGTCTGTTAGAACTTTATGCCGAGAATTTGGCTTTCTTGGGCTATTCAACAGAAGACCGACTCGAGTGCCTTTACTGACAGAACGACATCGCTTGCAGCGGCTCTCGTGGGCACGTGAGCATATCGGTTGGTCCCTAGATGAATGGAAAACCGTGGCCTGGTCTGATGAGTCACGATTTCAGATGGTATATTCTAGCTGATGGTAGGGTTCGAGAGTTGGCGCAGACCCCATTTATTTCTATATTTGAAAACCATGGAACCAAACTGTCAGCAAGGCACTGTTCAAGCTGGTGGTGGCTCCGTAATGGTGTGGGCTGTTTTTCATGGCATGGACTTGGTCCTCTGGTGCGACTGGTCCGAACATTGACTGGAAATGCTTTTTGTTCAGCTACTTGGAGATCACTTGCAGCCATTCATGGACTTCATGTACCCAAACAACGATGGGAATTTTATGGATGACATTGCGCCATGTCACCGGGCCACATTTATGTTCGCGATTGATTTGAACAACATTCTGGACAATTCCAACGAATGATCTGGCCACCTAGATCGCCCGACATGAATCCCATCGAGCATTTATGTGACATCATCGAGTGGTCAATATTCGTGCCCAAAATCCTGCACCATCAACGCTTTTTCATAATTATGGACGTCTATCGAGACAGCATGGCTCAATATTCCTGCAGAAGATTTTTGAACGACTTGTTAGTCCATGCCACGTCGAGTTGCTGCACTTCGCGGGCGAAAGGGAGGGCTGACACGATATTAAGAGGTATCCCATGACTTTTGTCACTTCAGTGTATAATTGTTGATTTAATTATATTCCATTCATTTATTTCTATATTTGATTTTTGAAAAGTTGTTATTGAAACAGAACTTTTTATAGATTGCTGTAACAATATTAACATTTATATATTGCTGTAAACAATAAGTAAATGGTGAATTACTAACTCATTGTTTCTTACAACAATGTGAAGTTCTGTTTCCAATAACAACTTTTCAAACTCTATAAATAAACGCAATGAAATATGATTAAATCACGAATTTATAGTTTTTGGCAATAGTTGGTATATAAACTAATTTTAGCAATTCACTAGTAACTCATTGCTTACAGCAATATAAAAACTTAATATTGTTGCAGCAATATATACATTTCTATTTCCATTATAAAAAAAATCAAATAAATAAATGCGATGATTTATAATTAAATCAACAATTAGTTAGCATATAATGGATAGTTAGTGCATAACTATTTTTGTAATTCACCACTAACTCATAGTTTGAGGTTTTGGAACTTCCTGGAATAAATTCAACTGACTTTGATAGATTTTGGAATGATTCCTCTCGCGTCAACTTTCAATCGCAGCAGTATTTAAATAAATGCAACCACAATGTCGTCGCTTTATTTAAGATGCCACCACCACTTCAGAAAGTGGCGGGACAATCATCCTCGTGATTTATGACGTCATCTGTTACAGAATGTTTCGGGGCTCTTCCGGTAGCGAACGATGTTGTTTGGAATTTCTACTTTATATTCTTTTCGGGGTTTGGCTGTCGTGTTTCGGTTATTTGCGGCACGGATAATTTAATTCTTCGTTCGCAAAATTCGTTATCTGACGAGAAATATTTATTTAGCGTTATGCCTGGTTGACAGACTGTAATTCGTGTTTGGACGATGTTATTTCGATATCTTTCATAATTTGTCATTATTTTTTTATTTTATTCGATTAAAATTCCCATCAGAATGCTTGTCTAGCCATAATTTCTTATTTTGCGAGTTATGAATATTTCTGCCATGTTCGATGTTAGCTTAGTTAATTTATTGTTGAACGTAACAATAAATGACATTGATAACGTGTCTGTATTTTTAAGAATTATAGTTTTATAAATATTATTCAATTTTCTATTCATATTTTTATTTGAAGTGCTGCTTTTATTATGCAAATATCACTATTTAATTACATATATTATAGTGTATAATATATTATAATATTATAAATATTAGTAATGCATATATGTATGCTACATACACGCATTAAAAACTGTATGTAATGAATATGTAGGTTGTATAAGGTGGTTAAGTTTAGGTTTGTTTAATATGAGTGTTAAATGTAACAATAAATGAAAATAATAGCGTTTCAGAATATATAAGAATTATAGCTTAATAAACATAATGTAATTTTCAAGTCTCACTGCTGTTGTAATACATAATAATTTAGAAAATATACTCGCTTAACATTGAATCGTTGCTTTCTGTATGTAAAGCATAATATGTACGCTATATAGAACACAATAAAAACTGCATTATGTAGTAAGTATGCAGTTTGTATCTGGGATTAGGCTTAGATTTATTTAACATGATTTGTGAAATGTAACGATAAATGAAAATAATAATTCATCAGCATTTGTTAGAATTATAGTATAATAAATATTATTCAGTTTTCTTTTTATATTTTTTTGTAAAGTTAGTCACTTTAGGATCTCTCTGCTTTCGTTATGCGTAAGAGTTTAAAAAAAAATATATATGTTTAACACATCATATTACGTATGCTACATAGCACGTGATAATTATCAACTTTCGAAAATAGAATAAACAAACAAAATATAATTAAATCAAAAAAATGTATAGTTTATGGCAATAGTTAGTATATAAGCTATTTTCAATGCCAATAGTTAGTATATAAGCAATTCACAACTAACTCATTGTTTGCGGTTTTGGAACTTCCCGGAATAAATTCAGCTGACTTTGAAAGATTTTGGAATGATTCCCTTTCGCGTCAACTTTCACTTGCAGCAGAATTTAAATAAATGCCACCGCAATGCCGTCGCTTTATTTACGATACCACCACCACTTCAGAAAGAGGCGGAACAACCATCCTCGTGATTTATGACGCCATCTGTTACCGAGAATGTTTCGGGGGCTCTTCCGGTAGCTGACGATGTTGTTCGGAATTTCAACTTTATATTCTTTTCCGGGGTTTGGCTGTCGCATTTTGGTTATTTGCGGCACGGATTATTTAATTCTACGTTCGCAAAATTGTTATCTAGCGAAAGATTTATTTACTGGATTCGGTTGACTAACTGTAATTCGTGTTTGACGATGCTATTTCGATATGTTTCATAATTTGTCATTATTTTGTTATTTTATTCGATTAAAATTCCCATCAGAATGCTTGTCTTGCAATAATTTTATATTTTGCGGGTTATGAATGTTTCTGTCATGTCCGATGTTAGGCTTAATTAATATTATTGTTAAAAACGTAACAATAAATGAAAAATAATAATTCATCTGCATTTGTAAGAATTATAGCTTAATAAATATTATTTAATTTTGTCTTCTTTATTTATTCAAGTATCACTGCTTTTATTATGAGTAACAGTTTAGAAAATATACATGCTTAACATTTGCTTTTTGTTGTTGTTATAATGCAGCTGGCAATACATGCAGTTAAGTCTTATGTCATAATGCAAAGGCTGCACTGCTCTTACTCAAATCTTGCACAATAGCCGTTGACGCTATTTGTCTATGTAACATACTACCACAGTGTCATCCAGATTATTTATCTATTTGAAACACTACACAATAGCCATCTGGGCTATTTATCTATGTAACTTACTACCACAATCGTCATCAGGAATTATTTATCTATTTGAAATACTAGCTATCTAGTGTATTTGTCAAAATAACATACTACCACCCTGCATGCTACATTGCCTGTGCCTTTCTAGATATTTTAAAATTCTGTGTATATCTTGTATAAAACCGGATAGCATTGTTTGAATCATTTGTTAATTAATGCTTGAAAAAAAATTAATAATTAAAATTTAAAACAAAAAAAAAAAAATACTTATGGAACTATAGCGAATATTTAAGAACTATCGCTTATAACTTTAACGTACCGCATTTCTTGTAGCAATTTTTTGAAACACTTAGAGACTTGGGATTGATGCCTTAAGGCAAGCATTACACCGACTTTACTCGCTTTGCATTATCCAGGGGGGCGCGTGTAACTTGAAGATAAGCCACGGACGCGGAGTCGCAATGTCCCCGCAACGCTCTACGATCCTATTAGACCAGGATCTACGGTTTAAAGTGGATTCAGAACCACTACAAACATCCATGCTACCTCCTGAACTCGAACCAGAAACCTACTGTATCAAGCGAAAGAGCGCTAGCCTCTCGGCCAAGTAAAATTTTATACTAAAAACCGTTTTTAAAATGTGTCCACCTCAAACAAACAACAAAAAAACGATTAAAATATTTTTTATTTGCTACAATTTTGACACTAACTCACCGATCCAAAACTTTTTGTTCCTTTTTCATCCCACATTTTCATTTTCTTTTTTTCTGTCCTTTTAATAACTCTCTGGAGAACATTGAGCGATGCATATTTACACGAGCAGGCCAGGCACTTAGACCCTGTAACTAGACACCGCTTGCAATTCTGAAAGCACCAATCTGTTTATTTTCTTTACCCTTTTCAGCTGCGTTCATCCGCCAGATGGCGCGGATGTCAGCAGAGAACGTTAGCTATCTGATGGGTTTAAGGAAATTTTTGTGGTCGGAATAAAAACATTGAACTGTGAATCGCTAACTTGAGAAGAGAGAGTGATAGCGTTGTAATAAGTTGTGACAGTTTTTGGGGTTGGGATCAAAATGAAAAATATCCATCAACGAAGTGTAAGGATATTTATTTTTAATGGAGTTTAAATTGCAAAAAAAGAAAAAAAAATGTTTTTTTTTTTTTTTTTTTTGGCATTTCAGTTTCCATGGTAATAAATACTAAGAAAAGTTTGTTCTAATCTATCCAGTCCTTTGAGAATAGCGTGGATTATTAATGTCATTAGTTAGGTTAAATTATTTTACTTTACTTTTTTAAATTCAAATAATTTTCAATCCCATAGAGGTCTTGTCCATGTTGGAGTGAATTAAATACATGACACTCTATTAACATTTCAAATTAAATTACATTTCATATAAATAATTTTTATATAACCAGCTTATCTTTCTAAAAAAGTTTAAAAAATTATTTAAATTAGCACATTTAATTAAAATATTCTTAATAAAACCAATTTAAAAAACGTTTTTCTTAAATGTAGTGGAATTTCAAATGGCCCCCGTTGGCGAATGACTAGCGCTTTGGCACTCAGTGTCACTGGTTTCGGATTCGATACCAGTTCTTGTTATGGATGTTTGTCGCGGTTCGGAATCCACTTCAAACCCGTAGGTCCCGGTGTAATATGACTATAGAGCGTTGGACTAGGACAGACAACCCTTCCCTTTGAAAAGAAATCATCTCCTGTCTCGAAATCTACCAATAGGCAGAAGATCTTGGTCTACCATGGGGGATTTGCTTTTTGATAATGATGATTATGACATGTTATTTCACTGAATTCTCATATTTTTTTAGATACTGTTCAAGTCTTGTATAAACCAGATGGGATTTTACTTTATTTGAACTATGTTTGAATTGATGTTTGAAAAGAAAAGACAAAAATTAATAACTTAAAATTTAAATCGAATAACTATTATAAAAATAACAAGACAAACCATTAATTAAAGAAAGCGATTATTTAAAATTATCGCTTATAAATTTTGCGTAACGCAGTTTTGTGTTATAAGTATCATCCCAGAATATTTCATTAAAAATATATCCACCTCATAAAATGTATCAAAAACACATGTTTTGTTTCCTTTTTTTTCTCCCACATTTTCAAAATAATCTTTCGCCTTCTTTTTTCACTTTTATCTTCTGTCCTTTAATAACTCTCTAGAGAACATTGAGCGATGAATATTTACACGAACAGGCCAGGCACTTAGACCCCTGTAACCAGACACCGCTTGCAATTTTAAAAGCGCCAATCGGTTTATTTTCTTTACCCTTTTCAGCTGCGTTCATCCGCCAGATGGCGCGGATGTCAGCAAAAGAACGTTAGCTATCTGATAGGTTTAAGGGAATTTTGTGGTCGGAATAAAACGTTGAACTCTGAACCGCTAACATAGAGAAAAGAGATAGCGTTGTAATAAGTTGAGACAGTTTTGAAAATTGGGATCAAGATGAAAAATATATATCAACGCGTGTGTTAAGAATATTTATTTTTAATGGCGTTTTTTCAATTGCCAAAAATAAAAAAAAATAAATAAATAAAATAAGTTTTTTTTTCGCATTTCAGTTTCCATGGTTATAAATACTAAGAAAAAGTTTGTTTTCTAATCTGTCAGTCCTTAGAGGATAGTGTTGATTATTAATGTCATTAGTCATTTTAAAATATTTTACTTTTTTTTGGTAAATTCGAATACATTTCAAACCTATAGAATTTTTGACTATGCTGGACCTGAATTAAATAAAATTCACTGTTAACGTTCTAAATTAAATTAACTATTCAACGTATATAATTTTTAAATAATAGGCTTTATTTTTAGTAAGAGTTTTCTAAATTATTTGCATTAGCATACATTTAAAAAAATGTAGTTAAAACTAAATTAGAAACAAATTTTGCTTTTTAAATGTGCTGGAAATTCAAAATGGGGCCTGATGGCCAAGTGACTAGCGGTCTGTGCCACAGATTTCAGGTTGGAATCTCGGCGGTTGCCATGAACGTTTGTATTGGTTCCGAATTTTAATTGACTGCACCGTTGTTTACGGTCTAATATGTCTGCCCCGTATGCTTAGCCAGTCTTCAGTCCTGCGTGGTTCCAAGCTAAAGTGAAGCTGCATATTACCTTTAGATATTGCTCTGTAGTCACCTGCGCCGGGCTCTTCTGGACCTGGTGTTATTTTTTCCTGCAGCAGAGGGATTAGTAATAACAACATAAAACGGGATAGCATTTGATTTCTTTTTGAATTGATGAGGAAAAAACATTAATCATTTAAGTGCGGGAGTGGAAAAAAAGTAATGGCTTACATTATTGAAAGTATCAAGACAAACCTTTACTTAGAACTATAGCGGTTACTTTAGAATTATCGCTTACAAATTGTATTACGTAAAGTAATTTCTTTTGTAATTTTGGGTTAAAACTTTTATCCCAAAATTCTATTAAAATGTATCCATCTCCAACAAAGTACAAAAAAGGGATAAAAATTTTTTACTTGCTCCAAATTTGACACGAACTCACCGATCAAGAACTTTTTTTTTTTTTTCCTCCTACATTTTCAAAATAATCTTTCTTTTTTTTTTTCTATCCTTTTAATAACTCTCTAGAGAACATTGAGCGATGAATATTTACACGAGCAGGCCAGGCACTCAGACCCTGTAACTAGAACCGCTCGCGATTCTTGAAAGCCCCAATCTGTTTATTTTCTTTACCCCTTTTCAGCTGCGTTCATCCGCCAGAGGGCGCGGATGTCAGCAGAGGACGTTAGCTATCTGATGGCTTTAAGGGAATTTTTGTGGTCGGAATAAAAACATTGATCTGAGAGAACTGCTAATTGAGAGAAGAGAGATACCGTTGTAATAAGTTGTGATAGTTTTGGGAATTGGGATCAAAATAAAAAAAATATCTATCCCAGTGTGCTTAAAGATATTTATTTTTAGTGGTATTTTGAATTTCAAAAAAAAAGAAAAATGTTTTTGGCATTTCAGTTTCCATGGTAATAAAAACCGTTGGGGTCGACCTTCCCTGCCCGTAGAAAGAAAGCATCATCTGTCTAGAAATCTGCTAGTAGAAAGAGGGCCTTGATCCACCATGGCGCTGATGCACCACTGATTATGATAATGACATGTTATTTTGTCTGAATCTATGTTTTTTAGATACTGTTTATATCTTGCATAAAATCGGATAGCATTTTCACTTTTATTTAAAAAACTATGTTTGTATTGATACTTGAAGAGGAAACCCCCTTTCAGAAAGAGGAAACCCTCTTTACCCCCCTTTTTCAGCTGCGTTCATCTGCCAGATGGCGCGGGGTGTCAGCAGAGAACGTTAGCTATCTGATGGATTTAAGGAATTTTTGTGGTCAGAATAAAAACATTGAACCGTGAATCGCTAACTGAGAAGAGAGATAGTGTTGTAATAAGTTGTGACAGTTTTGGGAATTGGGATCAAAATGAAAAATATCCATCACCAAGTGAGTAAAGATATTTATTTTTAATGGTGTTGAAAATTGCAAAAAAAAAAAAAAAAAAAATGTTTTTGGCATTTCAGTTGCTATGGTAATAAATACTAAGATAAGTTTGTTCTAATCTATCCAGTACTTAGAGGATAGTGGGGATTATTAATGTCATTAGTTAATTTAAATTATTTTACTTCAATTTTTTTTTTTAAATTTGAGTAATTTTCAAGCCTATAGAAGTTTTGACCATATTGTAGGGAATTAAATATATGATACATTAATAACATTCTACATTAAATTAATGATTCAACATATATAAGTGTAAATAATAGGCTTATCTTTTTGCAAAGAATTTTCGAACTTATTTAAATTAGTTTATGTTTAATAAAAACGTTTTTTTATCAAATTCGAGATAAAACAATTTTCCTTCATAAATATAATCGAAACTCAAAATGGGGAATGATGTGGGACTAGCGATCTGGTGCTCTGTGCCACAGGTTTCCGGTTCGAGTCTTAGCGGTGTCATGGATGATTACCATTTTTTACGGAACTATATCGATTTTTAAGAATTATCTATCGCAAAATTTTACGTAAGACAATTTCCAGTTGCAATTTATGTTATAAGTTTTATCCTAAAAAACTTTATTAAAACATATCCACCTCAAACAAAAAATCAAAGAAACGGATAAAAATATTTTTTTGCTCTAGTTTTGTCACGAACTAACCGATCAAAACCTCTTTTTTTTTTTTTTTTTTTTTTTCATTTCCCTCCTACATTTTTCAAAATAATCTTTCCTTTTCTTTTTTTCTGTCCTTTTTAATAACTCTCTAGGGAACATTGAGCGATGAATATTTACACGAGCGGGCCAGGCACTTAGGCCCCTGTAACTAGACACCGCTTGCAATTCTTGAAATCACCAATCTGTTTATTTTCTTTACCCTTTCAGCTGCGTTAACCCGCCAGATGGCGCGGATGTCAGCAAAGGACGTTAGCTATCTGATGGGTTTAATGGAATTTTTGTGGTCGGAATAAAAACATTGAACTTTGAATCGCTAACATGAGAGAAGAGAGATAGCGTTGTAATAAGTTGTGACAGTTTTTTGAATTGGGATCAAAATGAAAAATATTTATAACCGCGTGAGTTAAGAATATTTATTTTTAATGACTTTTCAAATTGCAAAAAAAAAAAAAAAAAATGTTTTTTGGAGTCTCAGTTTCCATGGTAATAAATACTAAGAAAAGTTTGTTCTAATCTAACAGTCCCAGAGATATAGTATGGATTATTAATTGCATTTGTTATGTTGAATTATTTTACTTACTTTTGGTAAATTCGAATGAATTTCAAACCTATAGAGGTCTTTTCAGACTTATAAAAAGTCTAATACCTTTTTTATATATGTTGCTGTACAAAAATACATAATAAACTATTAACTTTCTAAATTAAATTAATGGTTCAACTTATATATGTTTTAAATAATAGGCTTATCTTTTTTTTTTACACGAGCTTTCGAAATTATTTAAATTATTCTATATATATGTATATATAATTAAATGTATTTACAATACTAAATTAGAAACAATTTTCGTTTTTAAATGTTGTGCAAATTCTAAATGGGCCCTGATGATAGAGTCCCTAGCGCTCTGGCGGTCGGTGCGACGAATTTTAGATTCGAATTCCATGGACGTTTGTATTGGTTGGAATCCCGGTTTAATATGACTGCAGAGCGTTGTGTGTAGGGCTGATAACCCCGCCCCGTAGAAAGAAAGCATCACCCGTCTCGAAATCTGCCTTTAGGCAGAGAGCCTTTGGCCTACCATGGGGCTGTTGCGCCTTTGATGATGATAATGGCATGTTATTTTGTCTGCATTTTCATATTTTTAGATACTGTTATTTGTATAAAACCGGATAGCATTTTATTTATTTGAATTATTTATGAAATGAAGAGGAAAACGAAATTAATCATTTAAAATTTAAATCAAATAATTATTATTGAAAACAGCAAAACAAACCCTTAATTATGGAATTGCAGCGTCAATTTAAGATTTACCGCTTATAAATTTTACGTAACGCTATTTCTTGTAGCAATTTTATGCAATAAGTTCTATCTCAAAAATTTTATTAAAATGTATCAAATAATTTTTAATTGGCTTCAGTTTTGACACGAACTCACCGATCAAAACTTTTTTTTTTTTTTTTTTTTTTTCCTCCCACATTTTCAAAATAATCTTTCATTTTCTTTTTCTGTCCTTTTAATAAGTCTCTAGAGATAATTCATCGATGAATATTTACAATGAGCAGGCCAGGCACTTAGACCATGTAACTAGACACCGCTTGCAATTCTTGAAAGCACCAATCTGTTTATTTTCTTTACCCCTTTTCAGCTGCGTTCATGCGCCAGATGGCGCGGATGTCAGCAGGAGAACGTTAGCTGCCTGATGGGTTTAAGGGACTTTTGTGGTCGAAATAAAAACATTTAACTTTTGTATCGCTAACATAGAGAAGAGATATAGCGTTGTAATAAGTTGTGACAGTTTTGGGAATTGGGATCAAAATGAAATATATCCATCAACGTGTGTGTAAGGATATTTATTTTTAATGGCATTTTAAATTGCCAAAAAAGAAGAAAAAAATTTTTTTGATATTTTAGTTTCCATGCTAATAAATACTAAGAAAAGTTTATATTAATGTAACAGTCCGTAGGGGATAGCGTGGATTATTAATGCCGTTAATCATATTAAATTATTTTACTTTACTTTTTGGTAAATTCGAATAAATATAGAAGTTTTGACTATGTTGGAGTGAATTAAATACATGGTACATTACTAACATCCTAAATTAAATTAATGATACAAAATATATATGTTTAAATAATAGGATTATCTTTTTACAAAAAGTTTTCGAAATTATTTAAATTATCATATATTTAATTAAACTTTAAAATGTTTTTTAGTAAACTCGAGATAAAAACAATTTTCGCTGTTAAATATAGAGGAAATTCAAAATGGGGCCTGATGGCTGATGACACAGGTTTTGTGTTCGAGTCCAGTCTATGTCATGGATGTTTGTATTGGTTCGGAATCTACTTTAAACTGTAGGTCCCGGTCTAATAAGACTGTAGAGCGTTTGACGTAGGGCTGACATCCCTGCCCCGAAAAAAAACCATCTCATGTCTCGAAATCTGCCAGTTGGCAGAGGACCTTGGCCAACGACGGGGCTGTTGCGCCACTGATGATGAAGGTGACATGTTATTTTGTTTCAATCTTAATATTTTTAGATACTGTTTATATTTTTGTATAAAACTGAATAGCGTTTTACTTTATTTAAACTATGTTTGATTGATTCTTGAAGAAGGAAAATTAATGACTTAAAATTTAAAACAAATAATTAATATTGAAAGTAGCAGGACAAACTATTAAATATGGAACTATAGGCATTCTTAAAAATTATCGATTATAAAATTTAAGTAACACAATTTCTTATTACAATTTTCTATTATAAGTTTTATCTCAAAACTAACTGTATCCACCTCAAACAAAAAAAAAAGCAATGGATAAAAACATTTTTATTTGCTTCAGTTTTGACACAAACTCAACGATCAAAAACTTTTTTTATCCTTTTCCTCCCACATTTTCAAAATAATCTTTCATTTTCTTTTTTTTTCTGGTCTTTTAATAACTCTTGGAGAACATTGAGCGATGAATATTTACACGAGCGGGCCATGCACTTAGATCCATGTAACTAGACACCGCTTGCAATTCTGAAAGCACCAATCTGTTTATTTTCTTTACCCCTTTCAGCTGCGTTCATCCGCCAGATGGCGCGGTTGTCAGCAGAGGACGTTAGCTATCTGATGGGTTTAAGGGAATTTTTGTGGTCGGAATAAAAACATTGAACTGTGAATCGCTAACTGAGAGGAGAGAGATAGCGTTGTAATAAGTTGTGACAGTTTTGGGAATTGGGATCAAAATGAAAATATCCATCATCGAAATGCGAGTAAGGATATTTATTTTTAATGGCGTTTTAAATTGCAAAAAAAAAAAAAAAAAAATAATATTTTTTTTTTTTTTTTAGCATTTCAGTTTCCTTGGTAATAAATACTAAGGAAAGTTTGTTCTAATCTATTCAGTCCTTTGAGAATAGCGGGGATTATTAATGTCATTAGTTAATTTAAATTATTTTAATTCAATTTTTTTTTTTTTTTTTTTAAATTTGAGTAATATTCAAGCCTATAGAAGTTTTGACCATATTGTAGGGAATTAAATATATGATACATTAATAACATTCTACATTAAATTAATGATTCAACATATATAGTGTAAAAAAGGCTTATCTTTGCAAAGAATCTTCGAATTTATTTAAATTAGTTTATGTTTAATAAAAACGTTTTTTATCAAATTCGAAATAAAAAAATTCCTTGTTAAATATAATCGAAACTCAAAATGGGGAATGATGACTGAGTGACTAGCGATCTGGTGCTCTGTGCCACAGGTTTCCGGTTCAAGTCTTAGCGGTGTCATGGATGATTACCATTTTTTACGGAACTATATCGATTATTTAATAATTATCTACCGCAAAATTTTACGTAATACAATTTCCAGTTGCAATTTTATGTTACAAGTTTTATCCTAAAAACTTTATTAAAACATATCCACCTCAAACAAAAATCAAAGAAACGGATAAAAATATTTTTTTTTGCTCTAGTTTTGTCACGAACTAACCGATCAAATCTTTTTTTTTTTTTTTTTTTCACTTTTCCCTCCTACATTTTCAAAATAATCTTTCATTTTTTTTTTTTCTGTCCTTTTAATAACTCTCTAGGGAACATTGAGCGATGAATATTTACACGAGCGGGCCAGGCACTTAGGCCCCTGTAACTAGACACCGCTTGCAATTCTTGAAAGCACCAATCTGTTTATTTTCTTTACCCTTTTCAGCTGCGTTCATCCGCCAGATGGCGCGGATGTCAGCGAAGGACGTTAGCTATCTAGTGGGTTTAAGGGAATTTTTGTGGTCGGAATAAAAACATTGAACCGTGAATCGCTAACTGAGAGAAGAGAGATAGCGTTGTAATAAGTTGTGACAGTTTTGGGAATTGGGATCAAAATGAAAAATATTTATAACCGCGTGAGTTAAGAATATTTATTTTTAATGACTTTTCAAATTGCAAAAAAAAAATGTTTTTGGAATCTCAGTTTCCATGGTAATAAATACTAAAAAAAGTTTGTTCTAATCTAACAGGCCTAGAGATATAGTATGGATTATTAATTGCATTCGTTATGTTGAATTATTTTACTTACTTTTTGATAAATTCGAATGAATTTCAAACCTATAGAGGTCTTTTCAGACTTATAAAAGTCTAATACCTTTTTTTATATATGTTGCTGTACATTAAATACATAATAAACTATTAACGTTCTAAATTAAATTAATGGTTCAACTTATATACGTTTTAAATAATAGGCTTATCTTTTTTACACGAGCTTTCGAAATTATTTAAATTCTTCTATATATATATATATAATTAAAATGTATTTACAATACTAAATTAGAAATAATTTTCGTTTTTAAATGTTGTGGAAATTCTAAATGGGCCCTGATGATCGAGTCATTAGCGCTCTAGCGTAGGTGCCACGAATTTTAGACTCGAATTCCATGGATGTTTATATTGGTTGGAATCCCGGTTTAATATGACTGCAGAGCGTTGTGTGTAGGGCTGATAACCCCACCCCGCAGAAAGAAAGCATCACCCTTCTCAAAATATGCCTTTAAGGCAGAGAGCCTTTGGCCTACCATGGGGCTGTTGCGCCACTGATGATGATAATGGCATGTTATTTTGTCTGCATTTTAATATTTTTAGATACTGTTATTTGTATAAAACCGGATAGCTTTTTATTTATTTGAATTATTTATGAATTGAAGAGGAAAAACGAAATTAATCATTTAAAATTTAAATCAAATAATTATTATTGAAAACAGCAAAAAAAAACCCTTAATTATGGAACTACAGTGTCTATTTAAGATTTACCGCTTATAAATTTTACGTAACGCAATTTCTTGTAGCAATTTTATGCAATAAGTTCTATCTCAAAAAATTTTATTAAAATGTATCAAATAATTTTTATTTGCTTCAGTTTTGACACGAACTCACCGATCAAAAACTTTTTTTTTTTTTTTTCGTTTTCCTCCCACATTTTCAAAATAAGCTTTCATTTTCTTTTTTTCTGTCCTTTTAATAACTCTCTAGAGACAATTCGTCGATGAATATTTACACTAGCAGGCCAGGCACTTAGACCCTGTAACTAGACACCGCTTGCAATTCTTGAAAGCACCAATCTGTTTATTTTCTTTACCCCTTTTCAGCTGCGTTCATCCGCCAGATGGCGCGGATGTCAGCAGGAGAACGTTAGCTGCCTGATGGGTTTAAGGGAATTTTTGTGGTCGGAATAAAAACATTGAGCTTTGAATCGCTAACATAGAGAAGAGATATAGCGTTGTAATAAGTTGTGACAGTTTTGGGAATTGGGATCAAAATGAAATATATCCATCAACGTGTGAGTAAGGATATTTATTTTTAATGGCATTATAAATTTCCAAAAAAAAGAAGAACAAAAAAATTTTGGTATTTTAGTTTTCATGCTAATAAATACTAAGAAAAGTTTATATTAATGTAACAGTCCGTAGGGGATAGCGTGGATTATTAATGTCGTTAGTCATGTTAAATTATTTTATTTACTTTTTGGTAAATTCGAATAAATATAGAAGTTTTGACTATGTTGGAGTGAATTAAATACATGGTACATTATTAACATCCTAAATTAAATTAATGATACTAAACATATATACGTTGTATCAATAATAGGATTATCTTAATTGTTGTATAATAATAGGATTTAAATAATAGGATTATCTTTTACACATATTTCGAAATTATTTAAATTATCATATATTTAATTAAAACTTTAATTTAATTAAAAATTAAATTAATTAATTTAATTAAAAATTTAATTTAACTTACTCGAGATAAAACAATTTTCGCTGTTAAATATAGAGGAAATTCAAAATGGGGATGACACAGGTTTTGTGTTCGAGTCCAGTCTGTGCCATGGATGTTTGTATTGGTTCGGAATCTACTTTAAACTGTAGGTCCCGGTCTAATAAGACTGTAGAGCGTTTGACGTAGGGCTGACATCCCTGCCCCGAAAAAGAAACCATCTCATGTCTCGAAATCTGACAGTTGGCAGAGGACCTTGGCCAACGACGGGGCTGTTGCGCCACTGATGATGAAGGTGACATGTTATTTTGTCTCAATCTTAATATTTTTAGATACTGTTTAGATTTTTGTATAAAATTGAATAGCGTTTTACTTTATTTAAACTATGTTTTGATTGATTCTTGAAGAAGGAAAAATTAATGACTTAAAATTTAAAACAAATAATTAATATTGAAAGTAGCAAGACAAACTATTAAATATAGAACTACAGCCATTCTTAAAAATTATCGATTATAAAATTTACGTAACACAATTTCTTATTACAATTTTCTATTATAAGTTTTATCCGAAAATTCTTGATTAAACTGTATCCACCTCAAACAAAAAAACAAAATAATGGATAAAAACATTTTTATTTGCTTCAGTTTTGACACAAACTCAACGATAAAAACTTTTTTTTTTTTCCTTTTCCTCCCCATTTTCAAAATAATTTTTTATTTTCTTTTCCTATCCTTTTCATTCCTTTTTTTGGTCTTTTTTTAATTTTTTATTTTCCTCCTCCTCTAGAGAACATTGAGCGATGAATATTTACACGAGCAGGACAGCCACTTAGACCCATGTAACCAGACACCGCTTGCAATTCTGGAAAGCCCCAATCTGTTTATTTTCTTTACCCATTTCAGCTGCGTTCATCCGCCAGATGGCGCGGAAGTCAGCAGAGAACGTTAGCTATCTGATGGGTTTAAGGGAATTTTTGTGGTCGGAATAAAAACATTGAGCTTGAATCGCTAACTGAGAGAAGAGAGATAGCGTTGAATAAGTTTTTGACAGTTTTGGGAATTGGGATCAAAATGAAATATATCCATCAACGTGTGAGTAAAGATATTTATTTTTAATAGCATTTTAAATTGCAAAAAAAAAATAAAAAAAAAAATAAACAAAAATGTTTTATGGTATTTCAGTTTCCATGGTAATAAATACCAAGAAAAGTTTGTTCTAATCTAACAGTCCTTAGAGAATAGCGTGATTAATAATATCATTCGATATGTTAAATTATTTTACTTATTTTTTGGTAAATTGGTGAAATTTTTAAACCTATGGTGTCATGTCCATATTGTAGAGAATTAAATGCATGATACACTATTAGCATTCTAAATTGAATTACGATTAAATATATTTATTTTTAAAAAACCAGCTTGCCTTTTACAAAGAGTAATTTTTGCTTTTAAATGTAGTGGTAATTCAAAATAAAATATAATGTACAGTAAAAGTGAAGTATATTAGTTATTTTTCAATTAAAAAAATTGAGCCTGAATTCAAATTGTAAATTGCAAAATTTCAAGCGTAAACAAACAATAGACAGCTTCAAAATTTCAATTGTAAACAACCCGTTGACAACCTTATAATTCCAATTGTAAACAAATAATATACAATTAAAATTTCAATTGTAGATAAGGAATAGTTTGTGAAATGATGGTAAAGGTATTGTCAGAATGGCAGAGCATAAGCGAAAAATTCTAAGCAAAAAAAAAAAAATATTAATAAAATAAAATAAAAGATAGAATAGTGAATGGGTGTATCCATATTTAATTACGTTTTTCTAAATGCATATAAATTTTAAATAAGACCTAGATTGAAAGGATCTTTCAGCTGATAGGATATGGCTTGTTAGACAAGAAATGCTTAGATGTTATGATCTGTGATCCAGATATAATTACAAACAATTATAAATCGCCATAATACTGAAAATTTAAATTGTAAACAATCAATAAACATCTGCAGAATGTCATACTTAAGCATTCAACACAGAATTTGCAAAAATTATTAGAAATTATCTGCAGAAATAAACATAAATAAACAACAGGAGCTGCAAAATTTCTTTCGTATACAATCAACAGACTGTCAAAAATTTTAATCTTAAACAATCAATATACAGCTGCAAAATTCAAACTATGAACAAATAATCTACAGCTAAAATTTAAATTGTATATAATAAATAGATTCTGAAATAATGGCAAAGGAACTATAACAATGGCATAGATGAAGAAAAAAACTTAAAGCAAAAATAAATAAATAAATAAAAGATCGAATAGCAAATGAAGATATCCATATTTAATGATGTTTTTCTAAGCACATATAAATACTAAATAAGGTTTTGATTGAGCTGATTGAAAGGTTATTTCAGTTCATAGGATTTGCCTTATTAAACTAGAAATGCATATATGCCCTGATCTGTGATGTCATTGTTTATATCACAAAATCTAAACTATTTTTTTATTCATTTTAGAAGTTAATGCATGAAATGAATTAGAGGAATAGTATTTTATGTGAAAGAAAGGATTATAGTATACTAAGCATTAAATCTCGGCAACAGCGTTTATGCACTTTGTACTTGTTACTCCTCTCTCTCTCTCTCTCGATTTCTCAGATGTCATACGAGAGCATTTAGCTATACACATGTTTTTGATTTTAGTTTCGAAAGGTGTGCTAGTGGAGAGTCACCTGCACAAGTGTTTCTCAGTCCTTGAGCTTCGTACAATTATTAATAAAGTCCTTTTTAATTATATGAGCTCTTGCACACTCTAATTTTGATGTTTCTCGATCATCAATATCTTATTGGTGACACTCTCTCTCTCTCTGACGATTTTCCAGAAGTTATGCACGAGTATTTGGCAACACATATGTTTTTGGTTTTGGTTTCGAAAGTTGTATTGACGGCGAGTCAAGCTGCGCTAGTGCTCTGCAGCCCTTGTACAAAGCTAATTTAATAATATAATCCTATATTGATGGCTTGAGCTCTTGCACACTTTACTTGGGATGTGCTTCTATCATCAAATACAAAATTAGAGTAATGCTTTCTCTGAAGATTTGTCAGATGCGATGTGAGAGCATTTGGCAACGCACATACCTTTTTTGATTTTGGTTTCGAAAGGTGTGCTAGCATGCTGGCTAGTGTTCTGCAGCCCTTGTAAAAAAGGTAATTTAATTATATATTTTAATAGTATGAGCTTTCCACACTTTATTTGTGATGTGTCTGTATCATCAAATACCATATTGGTGGCACACTCTCTCTGACGATTTGTCAGAAGTTACGAAACAGCATTTGGCAGCATTTGTTTTTGGTTTTGGTTTTGAAAGGTGTGCTACAGGAGATCACGCTGCGCTACAGTTCTGCAGCGCTTGCACAAAGCTAATTTAATAATTTCCTATTTTTATGGTATAACTCTTCCACACTTTATTTGTGATGTGTCTCGATCATGAAATGACATAATAGACACAACTATCTACTAATATAATAATAGGGATGGCCGAGTGACTATAGCTCTGGCTCTTGGTGTAACAGGCTCCAGTCCCGGCTGTCCTATGGATGCTTATAGTAGTTCCATAATCCAATTTAAGCCTTAGGTTCCAGCCTTATATGATTCTAGAACGTTTGGTATAAAGCTGATAAACCTACCCCATAATAAGTCAGCGTCATGGAGCCAATTCAGTCTTCTACCTACGGGTGCTACCTCACAACTGAAACTTTCCACTTTCCCACCTTCCATGAGACCATATGGGTTCATGAACTTAGTTCTAGATGTTGCAGTTTACCAAGTTAAATAAAAAACTACAACACAACTAATTTCTAAACATGTCTTTAAAATTATCAATAAAACTAAAAATTACGTTACATTATAATTACGTAATATATTAATGAATAAATATTACAAAAAATAAACTGCTACCCTTAAAACAAATTTTTCTAGACATGTCTGTAAATACAATTTTCCATTTCATATAAATAAATAATACAAAAATGAACTGCCAAGATAAATTAACCAAGATATATACTTCATGCTTAATTAATTATAAGCATAATGTTTTCATAAAAACTGCTTGGATATTTATACATAATTTTTATTAATTCTTTTTTTAGAGATTTTCGCAAATTAATTTTTATTCCTTAAAAAAAAATAAAGCATTTCAATTAATGAATTCTTTCTTGAGAATGAAAAAAATCTCTTAATGAAATTGTGTGAAAAAAATGGTTTATTTTTATGTTTATTTCTGTGAAAAAAAAATCAAGATAAAGATCACATAAAAACCGTCAAATAAGTATTTTTTTTATTATTCAATTTATCAGGCGAAAACATTTTTTAAGGAACTTCAGTTAAGTTAAAGCAGAAACTGTTTAAGAAAATCTCTGCAATCTGCCATCTTTAATTCGTTAATGTTTCTATTTGCCGGAATTAAGATTGCTCAAGCGTATATTATACGTATTTAAGCCGTAGGATAATGCTGAAGCGAAAGTGAATTAATGGAAATTATGGAGTTAGTTTTAGAGATGTTTTAGGAATAGTTAGAAAAAGATGCAATTTCTAGAAGGTTAGAGTTTATAAAATATATTTTCCAATTCCAACTAATCTTGGATTAAAAAGAGAATGTATTATAATTTTATGTATTTAGAAAAATGTAATTTATAAAGGAATTAGAAATTAGAATTCTCAAGGATTAAAGAAAATAAGCATGTATATACATAAATTATATAATTTGAACACCAAACGAAAGGTCTGGGAAGAAAAAATTAGTGGAAAAAAATTTAAAAGATGTTGTTGTCAATTTTAGATTAATAACTGGACAAGATTGCCTGGTCGACATCTGGCCAAAATAGGGATGATGAACAATTGATATGTGTGTTTTATGTAAGACAGATAAAATGAATAAGGCTCATCTGCCTGTTTGCTCTGAATTGGACTCTCTAACTTACAACAGAATGGTAATTTGTGTACTCTTTACTGGAGGGACAGATAAAAACTTGAACACACGGATCACCTTTATTAGGGTGTTTCTATCATTTTTTAAATTTTTATTCTTAGAGCATTTAACTCGATTTTAATAGTTTTTTAGCTGCACTTGGGATTCTCTCTGTCCATGTACATAGCTAATTTAATAATATATTGCTATTTTAATGATATGAGCTCTTGCATACTTTATTTGTGATTGTCTTGATCATTAAATAGAATAATAGATATAACTCTCTACTAAGAAGAAACTAATTTCTAAACATGTATTTCAAAATTATCAATAAAACTAAATTCTAATTACGTTACATAAGAAGTAGCTTTAAAACAAATTTCTAAACATGGCTAGCAAATATAATTTTCCTTGAGCTTTAACTGCAAGATACATTAACCATAATGCATACTTTATGCTTAATTAATTATTATAAGTATAATGCTTTCACAAAAACTTCTTGGATATTTATACATAAATCTGGTAAGCTCCTGTTGTTTAGAGAATAATTTTTATTACTGAAACAAATAAAACATTTCAATTAATGAATTCGTTTTTGCGAATAAAAATCTTTTAATAAAATTGTGTGAAAAAAAGTTTATTTTTTACGTTTAGTTTTTGTATGAAAAAAAATAATCAAAGATAAAGATCTCATAAAAACTGTCAAATAAGTATTTTTTTTTTTATTATTATTAAATTTATCAGGCGAAAACATTTCTTCAAGAACTTGAAGCAGTTAATGCAGAAACTGTTTCCGAAAATCTCTGCAATCTGCTATCTTTAATTCGTTAATGTTTTTATTTGGCGGAATTAAGATTGCTCAAGCGTAGATTATACGTGTTTAATCCGTAGGATAAGACTGAAACGAAAGTGAATTAATGAAAATTATGGGAGTTAGTTTTAGGGATATTTTAGGTATAGTTAGCCAAAAAAAGGTTAAAATTTGCTATAAGCGTACAGTTTATAAAATTTCTGTTCCAATTCCAACTAATCTCGGATTTGGAAAGAAAAAAGGTTATAGTTTTATGTATATGAGAAAAGTTTAATTTGAAATTAAAGAATACAAGCATATATATGCATAAAATTATATAGATACATATACTTTTAGTTTCTTTATAATGGATTATAAGGTATACGCTGAGTCTTATAAATAAAAATGGTTTCACTTAAAAATGAAAAGAAATAAAATTTCTTTACAAATAATGGCTTTTATATCAATTATATCTTTAAAAATATTTCCTTAGACGTATTTATTGCTTTAAAAATATTTGTACTGAAGCTCGTTGGTTAAATGTTATATATTATTAAGTAGTTAGTAAAAAAAAACAAAGAAGATTTTTCATATTTTATAGTCAAATTCAGTTATTCCTAAATTGGAAAAAAAATATTGAAATCATATTTCGTTGAATTAGAAAATATTGGAATGATATTTCATTTAAATGGAAAATATTGGAATGATATTCCATTGAATTGGAAGATATTGGAATGATATTTCATTGAACTGATAAATATTGGAATGATATTTCATTGAATTGGAAAATATTGGAATGCTAGTTCACTAAATTGGAAAATATTGGAATATAATTTTATTTAATGATTAAGTTTTTATTTTTTTCCAACTACATAACATAATTTATAAATTTTAAATATGTGTGTGTATTGTACAACACTGTCTATAAAAACCTCCGAAACATAGTATTTAATCCATTCTTTACGTTTTTAATTTAGAAAACTAAATCTATATTTTTAAAGGCTTCAATGTTTTGTTCCTTGAATCTGATGGTTATGCAGTTTCTAATTTTGTAATCAAGATTATTCCCATTTAATTTAACTCATTTTCTTTTATTAAAACTTCTGTTTTTAGCGTTATTACAGGACATTTCACTTTAACGTACATAAACGTAAATGAAATCATGAATTAAATTATATAAATGACACTTTTTTCAATGAATCAGTATGTCCATTGCGTTACAATTTCAATTATAACCACTTTAACTTTAAAAATACTTTTTAATTTGTGCCATGTTTATGGGAGTCCAACTCCGTAAAACCTAACAAATACTTATAATAGATTAAAATTGGATATCAATTAAATGTTGCCATATTATTTAAGAATCAAAATGGATTGATTTTTGATTATATAATTTCCGAATTTGACGTTACGCTACAATACACAATACGTTATAAGTTACGAATATGAAGACGAAAGGAGATGCGTTAGACGAATATGTTACAATTTCAATTAAAACCACTTTAATTTTAAAAATGCTTTTAATTTGGATCGAGTTTATGTTAGTTCTACCCTGTGAAACTTAACGAATAATTACAACAATAGATTAAAGATGGACATCAATGAAATGTTGTAATATTGTTTAAGAATCGCAATGGATTGATTTTCCATTATACAATTTCTAAATTTGATATTACGTCCCAATACACAATGCGTTATGCGTTATGAATACGAATACGAAAGGAGATGCGTTAGACGAATATGTTACAACTTCAATTAAAAATGCTTTTAATGTGGATCGAGTTTATGTTAGTCCTACCCCTTGAAACTTAACGAATAATTACAACAATAGATTAAAGATGGACATCAATGAAATGTTGTAATATTATTTAAGAATCGCAATGGATTGATTTTCCATTATACAATTTCTAAATTTGATATTACGTCCCAATACACAATGCGTTATGCGTTATGAATAAGAATACGAAAGGAGATGCGTTAGACGAATATGTTACAACTTCAATTAAAAAACTTTAATTTTAAAAATGCTTTTTAATGTGGATCGAGTTTATGTTAGTCCTACCCCTTGAAACTTTACGAATAATTACAACAATAGATTAAAGATGGACATCAATGAAATGTTGTAATATTATTTAAGAATCGCAAGGGATTGATTTTCCATTATACAATTTCTAAATTTGATATTACGTCCCAATACACAATGTGTTATGCGTTATGAATACGAATACGAAAGGAGATGCGTTAGACGAATATGTTACAACTTCAATTAAAACCACTTTAATTTTAAAAATGCTTTTTAATGTTGATCGAGTTTATGTTAGTCCTACCCTGTGAAACTTAACGAATAATTACAACAATAGATTAAAGATGGACATCAATGAAATTTTGTAATATTATTTAAGAATCGCAATGGATTGATTTTCCATTATACAATTTCTAAATTTGATATTACGTCACAATACACAATGCGTTATGAATACGAATACGAAAAGAGATGCGTTAGACGAATATGTTACAACTTTAATTAAAAACTACTTTAATTTTAAAAAAGGCTTTTTAATGTTGATCGAGTTTATGTTAGTACTACCCTGTGAAACTTAACGAACAATTACAACAATAGATTAAAGATTGACATCAATGAAATGTTGTAATATTATTTAAGAATCGCAATGGATTGATTTTTAAATATATAAAATCTGAATTTGATTATACATTTTCTGAATTTGTCTCTGCATTATATGAATTTAAATATACATCTAAATGTGATTATACACTCTCTGAAGTTGATTATTAATTTACTAAATATCATTATCCAATTTTTGAATTTCTATAGACAGCCTTGTTCACCAATAACTGACTGCTTATGTCTACTAAATTAACAGCTCAGTATAACGATATAAATAGAAATAGAAATATAACTGTTTGCATTGACATATTTTCTCGACTTCTGCTAGAGTGAATTATTGTTGAAGTTATACTCGTATAAAGCTACTTTCTATTAAATCTGTATTTCTAACAAGTGCTAATCCATGATCAGCTCTGGCATTTGCAAATGTTCAAATACGATATTAGTACAGGATCCTTGAATAAATAATTAAAATATCAAACATTGAAATATTTGCCTAATATTTTAATGTTAATTTGTCTACTAGGCAAATATCTGAATCGGTTTCAGGCTGTTTTCCCCAGTCTTTCTTAACCCTACCAAATATTGAATTAGAGAAAAAAAGGATTTCTAATGTATTTTATAAATATGTAAAAAATTATTAATAAGCGTTTTTAAATTTATTATCTTATTTTTTTACAATGTCTGAATTTAATTAAGCATTATCTGAATTTGATTATAAATTTACTGAATTTTATGATGCTATCTTTGAATTAGTATAGTCGGCCATGTTCACTGATAACTAATTGCTTTATTTCTACTAAAGTAACAACCCAGTATAACTATAGAAAATAAATGCTTGTATTGACATAATTTCTCGACTTTTATTATTAGTTAATCATTGTTAAAGATGTATAAAGCTGCTTTGTATTCAATTTGTATTTCCAACAAGTATTAATCCACAACAGTTCTGGCAACAGTATTACATGATTGTTGAATAAAGAAGGAAAATACCAGAACTGAATTATTTGTTTAATATTTGAATATTTATTTATCTACCTGAATCTGTTTCAGTCCTTTTCAGTTCTTCTCAACTAGTAGAAATATTGAATTTAAAAAGAAGATTTCTACTGTATTTTATAAATACATAAAAAGTTATTAATAAGTGTTTTCAAATTTAGCCCAAAGATACATAATTCTTTCTTCATACAAAATCCGTTTAACTCTATTGTATATAATGAAATTAAATATACATCTTTTTTTTAAGAACCTTTATAAGGTTTCATTCTCCAAATAAAATCAATACACATTAATTTTCTAATGTTATTTTTTTTAATTTTAGGAACTTTATCACATTTTGAGAGATGAACATTTAAAAACCCATTACCAACCTTTCTTACGGCAGATACTTGTACGGAACAATTCGTTCTAAATTGCTCGATCATTCTAGCTAAACCGCGATATTAAAACGAACCAAATTTAAAAAAGGAGAATAAAGATGAAAGAAAACGCACCCTCTTAGAGCTCTGGCGGCCACAAAGTCATCTTCGTCTTCAGAATCGACGCTAATCGACAATGGCCACGAAGTCTGCAGCAGTGACTCGCGAATCAACGAGTGCCATCCATAGCTGAAGTCGTAAGTGTTCTCAGACCCTGGTGAGTCTCTTCCGGCGAACCTGTCGAATATTGTTCATCCTCTTCATGTGGCAGCTTCCGGCACCACTCAACTCAACTCTTGTGCTGAGACGCAGTTTGCAGTTACCAGATTGTCCATTGTTGAGAAGATGTGCTGGCGTTTTGTGTTCTTCTGTAAAAAGAAAGAAAGAGTTTTTTTTAGTTCTGGCTCTGAAGGAAGAAATAAAGAATAGCTAGTGATGATTACCTGCTGGCAATCGGGAAGTAATTGATTTTTTTTTTATTATTATTATAAGAGAACAGATAGGGAATTTTGGGTGACATATCAGAAAATGGTGAATGATTATTATCAAAATTTATAAATATAATATTCAATAGGATGGGGACTGGCGGATGAGTGGCTAGCACTCTGGCGCTCTGGTCCCACAGGTTTTCGGGTTAGAGCCCGGCGGTGCTATGGGTGTTTGTAGTGATTCGGAATCCACTTTAAACAGTAGGTCCCTGTCTAACATGATCATAGAGTGTGGCGGAGGTAGTGTTACTCCGCGTCCGTAGCTTATCTTCAAGCTAAACGCACCTCCTGGGTAGTGCTAAGTGAGTAAAGTCGATGCAGCTCTTGTCTTAAATCATCAAAGATAATTGTCTAAGTGTTTGCCAGCTGCATTAGGAAATATATATCTATATTCAGTAGGGTTTGAGTTCTGTTTGTTTATAAGCTTGGTTTGAAATGTTTTTGTCACGTAAATGGTGGCATGGAAAATATAATGCCAAATTGCTAGTTCTTGTGTCAGTATCAGGGTAACAGCACGATATTATATAAACCCTAAAAATTCTTATAATTTGTTTTAAGAAATGGGAAGAAGGGTATGAACTATTCATACGTCACTCCTTTGTGAGTTTGTACCAATGTTTTGAATTCTGATGACACCTTACATGATGGTTGAATAAATGACAGCTTGATTTGATTTTGATTCTGATTTAAGTATACATCATTATTACAGTTCTATAAATTACATTGTTGTAACAGTCTTAAATTAAATCGTTATCACAGTTTTGTTAATTACATTGTTATTAAAATTTTGTAAATTGCATCATTATGACCGTTCTGCAAATTACATAATCAAAGTTCTGTAACTATTCTATAGATTCTATAAACTAATTTTTCATCACAATATCAATTTGAATATGGACACAATTTGAACCCATTACTCAACAATATAAAAAAACGCTATAATATAGATGCAACTATGCAACATGTTGAAGATTCTACAAATAGTATTTGTAGAATCTTCTCTAGAATACTATTGGTAGAATTAATGTGAGAACAAATTCTAGATTTAATTAAGAAATTCGATAAACAATTGGGTTCATTTCTAATATATCAATATTAATTTGTCTTATGCAATTTACTAATAATCAACAACTCGTAGTCCAGAGATTGCTTGCTGTAGGACTCAGATTAATAAACATCCATTGCAGTCCCCACTTTCAGAAATTAAGGGACTCCATGGCAGTTTAGAAACCCCTATCGACAATCAGGCTATCTTGTATGAGTATTCCGATTTTACCCCATATCGCCAGCAAAGGCAATGCTATTACGAAGTCAATACTCGCCATGTTTGAACATACATAAGTGGGACAGGAGTTCACATGTAAGAGGAAAAATAACTAAGCATAATTAATAGCATACTGAAGTTATATGTCTTAAAATATTATATTAACTCACACTAAAATCCATATAACATCATAAAAAATGTTGAAAATAATTATAGTTTCATTGCCTACTGACTCGTTAACTTAAACAAAAAATTAAGACTTAGGTTTTGTATGCAAAAACAAGACCGATTTTGTTAATGATACGTAATGACTATCAGATTGGCGTAAAATTAAAATAATTTTATGATTTTTGTAACAATTATTTCACTGCTTTTTAGACAAATCTAATAATATCAGGTATTTGATCTATTATGTGAAGTAATATGCAACTGAAATATGTTTTTTAGCACTATGAGTGATCAAATTAACCAATTTAAATAAAAATTGTTTTAAATATTAAGGTATATATTTTGTGTATTTTTATTAAATAATGTATAATTCAATACAAATTTATGTTAAGAATTATATATTAATACAATGGATGGTTTATATTTGTTTAAATTTATTCCTAACTTTAATTCGATTTAAATAGATTCGAATCGATATATTTAAAATAGTTCGTAAATATTACCGATTCCGCATCTAATATTTATACTGGAAGAAATTTAAAAATATTATTACTCTAACTATTTTTTAATATTAATTATAATATACAACGAAAGTATTAATAACTGCTGTATAAATTTAAATAAAAAAAATATTTTAAATATTAATGTACTTGATATATTTTTATTAATAATAAAAAGTATGGTCCAATACATATATATTGTATGAATATATATCAATAAAATGAATCAATTTATATTTGTAATTAAATTTATTCCTTACTTCGAATCGATTTAAATTTGAATCAATATTACTATAGTTCATAAATTTAAGGAACTTAAATTAATTTAAATATTAAGGTACTTGGTATTTTTATTTACTAATTTATAAGTATGGCTCAATACATATTCACTGTTTGAATTATATATCAGTGCAATGAATATATTTGTATTTAAATTTATTCCTTGCACTTCATAACGATTTAAATATGAATTGATATAATGATAATTCATAAATATTATCGATTCATTTGTAATATTTATGCTGGATGAAATTTAAAAATAATATTATTATTTTAATATAAATTATAGCATTTAACGAAATTAATTAAAAATTTAATAAATTTCCTTACATCAATCAACTTAATAGGTTGAACAAAAAATTCTTTCACAGTAATTTTTTAATCTTTTAAAAAAAAATTCTCCATTTTAATTAAGGACAAATTGTCTTACATCGTTAATTTTTTTTTTTAATTCCATTACTCGAAAACTTAATATCCTTACAAAACTTACTTCACAAAACATTATCAATAATCTTAAAAACCTGGTTACAGTAATTTTTTAACAGCAAAAAAGTCTTTATAAAATCTCTTTACTTTAAAATATTGTTTAGAGAAGCAAAAATTAAAAAAAAATATCTCAAATTAATTACTTTAAGTTTTAAGAAAATACTTATTTGAAACAGCAATTCTTCATTAACGGCTGATAAAAAAATTGATGACTCAAACCCTAATATAATTGGAGAAGCATTAAATTACTTTAAAAAAGACAAAGATCCTTGAAATCATTCAGAAGAGAGGCTTTCATTTGATTAATTAACGCTCTAATTAAATGACGGAAACAAAATGAATTGGCTCTGAGATTTAATGGTAATTAGAAGAATTACATCTTTTCTCTCTCAGTTTCTACAAGGCAGGAGCCATAGAAAGAGTGATTCACGTTGATGGTGCATTGTGTTAATTGATGGCAATTGTTAAACTGTGTATCCTCAATCACTGACGTGCCAATGCCTGCAATTTGTTGGCGTGTTTGTTCTATCTTGTGTGTTAAATTGGCGTATGTAATCAATCTTAAAGTGAAGTCTGTAGAAAGTTATTTTAACGTTAATCTTAAATCTATACACTGTAATTTAAATCGAATGAAAAAAATAAAATATATATAAGTGACATAATGTTAGGGCGATATTTAAATGAGTTAAGTCCCATATGGATTGAAGGACAGCTTTATACTGATCTACTCCAACTACAGCTACACCACAACAAATCTCATCATTGCACCTTCATGGTGGTGTACCACATCGTTCTAGTTACAGTTTAGGAATAATGTGGGTGAATTTGAGTATGCACATAATGAAGGCGGTAAAACTGAGAATGAGTGTATTAATTATATATCAATAAGATGTATGAATTTATATTTGTATTTAAATTTATTCCTTACTTCAAACCGTTTTAAATATAAACCAATATAGTGATAACTCATAAATATTATAGATTCATTTTTAATATTTATGATGAATGGAATTTAAAAATATAATTACTGAAAAGTTATTTTTAATGTGAATTATAATATATAACGAAACATTAATAATTTATTTATACATTTAAATAAGAATTATTTTAAATATTAATGTACTTGAGAATTTTTATTAACTAAGTAAGTATGGCTCAATACATAATCATTGTATGAATTATATATTAATACAATGGATGAAATTATATACATATTTAAAATTATTTCTTACTTCAAATCAATTTAAATATGAATCGACATAATATAGTCCATAAATATAATCGATTCGTACATAATCTTAACATGAATGAAATTTAAAAATATTATTATTCTAAGTAATTTTTTATATGAATTGTAATATAACACAACTATTAATAATTTTTTTCTAAATTTAAATAAAAATATTTTAAATACTTGTATAAAAGAATATATATGTTGACTATTTTATTGTTATATACTTGAATATTTTTATTAACTAAGATATAAATATCGTTGAATACTTTTTTTTGTATGAATTATATATCAATACAATGAATGAATTTATATTTGTATTTAAATTTATTCTTCACTTTAAATCGACTTAAATATGATTCGATATAAGGATAGATCATAAATATTATCGATTCGTTTTGGATGAAGTTTAAATATAATATTATTCTAAGGAATTTTTAATATAAATTTTGACAAAATGAAATTAATTTAAAATTTAATAAATTTCACTACACTAATCAACTTGATAGGTTGAAAAAAATTCTTGCATAGTATTTTTTAATCTTTCTAGAAAATACTCTAAGTGTAATTAAGGACAAATTGTCTTACATCGTTATTTTTTTTCATTACAATAGTCAAAAATTTAATATTCTTACAAAACTTTACTTCATAAAACACTTATCAATAATATTATAAGACCCGGTTACAATAATTTTTTTTACAGCAAAAAATATTTCTGATAAAATCCCTTTTCTTTTAAATATTGCTTGCAGAAGCAAAATATTCATGAAAAAAAAATTATCTCAAATTAACTGTTTTAAGTTTTAAGAAAATACTTATTAGAAACAACAATTTTTCATTAACGGCTGATAAAAACAATTGATGACTCAAACCCTAATATAACTAGAGAAGCATTAAATTGCTTTAAAAACACAAAGCTCCTTGGAAATCATTCAGAAGAGAGGCATTCATTTGATTAATTAACGCTCTAATTAAATGACGGAAACAAAATAAATTGACTCAGAGATTTAATGGCAATTAGAAGAATTACATCTTTTTTCTTTCTCAGAATCTGCAAGACAGGAGCCATAGAAAGAGAGTTGCTCGTTGATGGTGCATTGTGTTAATTGATGGCAATTGTTAAACTGTGTATCCTCAATCACTGACGTGCCGATGTCTGCAATTTGTTGGCGTGTTTGTTCTAGCTTGTGGGTAAAATTGGCGTACATAATCAATCTTAAGTGAAGTCATTTGTTTAAAAAAAGCCATTAACCTTAAGTCTTTTTACAATATAATTTAAATCTATTTAAAATATAAACCTGTTGAATAAACAAAATTATAGTGTGATATATAAAGGAGTTAAACCATAAATGGTTTGAATGGCAGCTTTACACTGAATTACTCTAACTATTGCTGCGCCACAACAAATGGCATCATTGTATTTAGAGCTGTACAATATCGTTAACGTTACAGTTTAGGATGATGTAGGTCAATTTGAGTTTGCACATAAGGAAGGCATGGGAATATTTAGAGAATACATAGTATGTAAAATACTTACGTTTTACGATACAATACAATGCAATTTTGGAATAATGTAAGGGAATTTGAGTATGCGCATAATAAAGGCGGTAAATAATAGAATATTCAACCAAACCAAAAGAAGAACTTAGTAATAATTATGAGTAAAAGAGATCTTTGGGATAGAAGAATTTAAAAACTTTAGTCTGGTACGTTATTATTACAAGAAAAAAAACAGTTTGTGTATACTTTTGATATTTTTTTATTGATATTCATGAGATTTCTCAATAAATAGAAAACTATATGATAAACACAAGCATGAAATAAGAAACAATATGGGAAGCCTATATAATTAAAACTGATGGGCATGTCGTACTGTTAACATGGGTTTATTTAGAGAATACTGAGTATTCATCATTGCAATTTGTTAATACATTGACTAAATTATTAAAAAAGCCCAATGGTGACTAATAAGTTATGTGAAAGTTTGTCGATTAAGATAGATGTATAGGAAACAAAATGCTAGAGCTATATATAAAGGAGATAAAACCAAAGATGATTTGAAGGACAGCTTTCTACTGATCTACTACAACTATTGCTACACCACAACAAATGACATCATTGCACCTAGAGCTGTACCCCATCATTACCGTTACAGTTAGGAATGATGTAGGTGAAATTGAGTATGCCCATAATAAAGGCGGAAAAAAACAGAGAATGAATTATATATCAATAAAATGAATGAATTTATAATTATTTCTTACTTCAAATCGATTTAGATATGGATCGATCTAATGCTAGCTCACAAATATTATCGATTCGTTTTTAATATTTAGGATGAATGAAATTAAAAATATAATTACTCTAAGTTATTTTTAATGTGAATTATAATATATAACGAAACATTACTAATTGCTTATTAAATTTAAAGAAAAAAATTATTTCAGATATTAAGGTAATTGAGTATATTTATTAAATAACATATAAGTGTAGCTCTATACATATCATTGTATGAATTATATATCAATACAACGAATGAATTTATATTTATTGGTTATTTCATATCGATTTAAATTTGATTCGATATAGTGATATTTCATAAATGTTATCTATTCGATTTTAAATATTATGCTGGACCAAATATAAAAAATATTATTATTTTAAGTTAATTTTAATATAAATTATAACTTACCACAAAATTAATTAAAAATTAGTACATTTTCTAACACTAATCAACTTAATAGGTTAAGCAAAAATTCTTTCACAGTAATTTTTAATCACTTTAGAAAAAAAAGACCTCTTAGTTTAATTAAGGACAAATTGTCTTACATCGTTATTTTTTTTCATTGCATTACTCGAAAACTTAATATCCTTACAAAACTTTACTTCATAAAACACTTATTAATAATCTTATAAACCCGGTTACAATAATTTTTCAACGGCAAAAAGTTCTGATGAAATCCCTTTACTTTTAAAGATTATTTGCAGAAGCAAAAATTAAAAAAATATTATCTCAAATTAATTGTTTCAAGTTTTAAGAAAATACTTATTAGAATCAGCAATTTTTCATTAACGGCTGCTAAAAAATAATTGATGACTCAAACCCTAATATAATTAAAGAAGCATTAAATTGCTTTAAAAACACAAAGCTCTTTGGAAATGATTTGGACGAGAGGCTTACATTTGATTAATTAATGCTCTAATTAAATGACGGAAACAAAACGATTTGGCTCTCAGATTTAATGGTAATTAGAAGAATTACATCTTTTTTTTCTCTCTAAGAATCTCCAAGACAGGAGCCACAGAAAGAGATATTCACGTTGATGGTGCATTGTGTTAATTTATGGCAATTGTTACATTGTGTATCCTCAATCACTGGCTTCCCAATATCTGCAATGTGTTGGCGTGTTTGTTCTAGATGTATAAAATTGGCGATATAATCAATCTTGAGTGAAGTCATTTGTTTGACAAAAGTTATTCGAATATTATACTTAATTCTATACAAAACATTTAATGAAATATAGTTTTATAATAATTCTGTACTATATAATTTTATATTCTAAAATATAAATCATCATCGGAAAATATAAAATCATGTCATCATCATCAATCATCATACATCATCATGATTGGGGCAACAGCCCCGTGGTGTGCCAACGCCGTTTGTCTATTGGCAGATTTCGAAACGGGAATTATCTTTTTTTTTTTTTACAAGGTCGGGTTGTCAGCCCTACTCCTAACGCTCTACAGTCATAAAGACTTGAACCTATAGTTTAAAGTGAAGTCCGACCATTACAAACATCCATAGCACCACCGGACCCGAACCCGAAACCTGTGGCATTCAGGTCCATACATAAACATATGTATATTGAAAATATGCTAGAGCGATATATAAATGTGACCGATTGGTAGCTTTCTGGCGCTCGGTACCACAGGTTTTGGTTCCAATCCCTGCTGTGTCAAAGGATGTTTGTAAGTGGTTCGATTCCACTTTGAACTATCTCGGTTTTATAGGATCGTTAGAGCTTTGCAGGGTATTACTATTCCGCGTCCGTAGCTTATCTTCAAGCTACATGCACCTCCTGGGTAGTGCTAAAGGGAGTAACGTCGGTGCAGCGCTTGCCTTAAGGCAGCCAAGAATATTGTCTAAGTGTTTGCCAGCTGCATGAGAACAAAAAAAAAAAAAAAAAACTACTACAGCATACAAACTTTATCATTATACTTAGAGCTGTAACACACAGTTCCAGTTACAGTTTAGGTATATTATTTTAAATATTAATGTACTTGAGTATTTTTATTAACTAATAAAGAAGTATGGTTCAATACATATATATTGTATGAATTATATAGCAATACAATGAATGAATTTTTAATTGCATTTAAATTTATTCCTTACTTCAAATCGATTTATAAATTAATCGATATAATGTTAATTCATAAATTTTATCATAAATAAGACTTATGAACTATCACTATACAGATTAATTATTAATATAAATATTATCAATTTGTTTTTAATATATATTTTGAATAAAGTTTAAAAATATTATTACTCTAAGCTATTTTAATATAAATTATGACATATAAGGAAATTAATTAAAAATTCAATAATTTTCATTCAATAATCAATTTCACAGGTGGTAAAAAATTATTTCACAGTAATTTTTAATCTTTTTAGAAAACGTTTTGGAGTTTAATTAAAAATGAATTGTTTTACATCGTTAATTTTTTTTCATACCATTACTTGAAATTTTAATATCCTTACAAAACTTTACTTCATAAAACACTTATTAATAATCTTATAAAACTCGGTTACAAATTTTTTTTAACAGCAAAAAAGTTGTGATGAAATCCCTTTACTTTTAAATATTGTTTGCAGAAGCAAAAATTAAAAAAAAAAAAAATGACCTCAAATTAATTGTTTTAAGTTTTAAGAAAATACTTATTAGAAAGAGCAATTTTTCATTAACTGTTGATAAAAAACAATTGATGACTCAAACACTAATATAATTAGACAAGCATTAAATTACTTTTAAAAACACAAAGCTCCTTGAAAATCATTCAGAAGAGAGGCTTTCATTTGATTAATTAACGCTCTAATTAAATGACGGAAACAAAATAAATTGGCTCCGAGATTTAATGGTAATTAGATAAATTACATCTTTTTCTCTCTCAGAATATACAAGACAGGAGGCATAGAAAGAGAGATTCACGTTGATGGTGCATTGTTCACGTTATTATGCATTGTGTTATTAATGACAATTGTTAAACTGCGTATCTTCAATCACTGGCGTGCAATGTCTGCAATTTGTTGCCGTGTTTGTTCTATCTTGTGTGTAAAAGTGACGTATATAATCAATCTTGAGTGAAGTGTGAATAAAATTATTTGAAGGCTAATTTTAAATCTATACAATATAATTTAAATTTAATTAAAAATAAACATATTTACCGGAAGCAATATACGAGGGCGGTATACGAGGAAGTTAAACCTCAAATGATCTATAAGTGTCATAATTATTTTGATCTACTCCAACTGTTGCTATACCACAACACATGCCATCATTGCCCTTAGAGTTGTACTACATCATTACAGTTACAGATAGAGAATGATGTAGGCGAATTTAAGTATGCATATAAGGAAGGCGAAAAATTGAAGGTTTAATAAAACCAGAAGATTAAAAAAAAATTGACTGAGCATGTTTTGTTTGTGAAGAATTTACATGGTTTAGATGAGGCGATTAAAAAAATACAAAGAAAGAGAGAAAGTTTTTAAATTTTGTGATTTTGACGTTTCAGTTACTGAAAAATGATATGATTGCACAATTGAAAAAAATAAATATCTGATAAAACATAATAAAAATATTAAGATAAAAAAAAAAAACGAAATCCTTTCACGAATATCAATTTATCTTGCGTGAACATGCTTTGCTAGACGAATGCACATAGGGTATACCAATGTTCAATAACTCCCAAAAATTATGAAGCTGTTGGTCAGAATACAACAATAGAATGGAAGTACTGCACTTTAAGGTTGCGCTTGTTTATTTGTCGATTTTCACTTCGCCCTCTCCCAAAAAAACAAAATTGATGTTTCTGTTTCAAAATACTGCGATTTCGGTGATTGTATTTGGCGCAGAAAAGAAACTTGGGAAATCAGAATCTAAAATGCAGAATCCTCATAAGAACTATCAAATTCAATAATTAAAATTGATGAATATGCCGCACGTTTAGAAATGTATTATTTAGAGAATACATATATATCGTACATGTAATGCTTTACAATACAATACAATACACAGATTTATATATATGTAATAATAGGAAAGCAAAACAGATTTTTTTCATCATTGCAATTTTGTCAGTGCATGGATTGAATTGTTAAAAAAAAGTGCAATGGCAACTGATAAATTATGTGATAGAGTTTCGTTCAAGAGAGATAAAACATATTGCAAATAAGTGCATATCTACACAGTCAGTTTCAATATAAAAATAATAATATTAATTGAAAAATACAAGTTATTAACTGATATGCATATGTTAAACAATAAAATAGTTTTTTACATTAATTTAAGTTTTTTACATAATTTAACTTAAATATATTATTCACTAAATGGCTTAAAAAAATAAGAGATACATTAAAAAGCTTATTTGAAACCCGACATGCGAATCGAAGACGCGGTCTTTGTATATACGCTGGAAATGAACATGATAAAAACAATCGACACAGAATTCTTTATGTTGAAAAAAATTGCTTATGAACTACCAAAATTCCATTCCTGGAAGAGTTCGTCCTCACTTGTTATGACGTCGGAACTCAAACTTTGAGTTATTCCAAAGTCCCATAGCAAAATGGTCAACAGGCTTCGTGTATCGAAAAAAATAAATTGTCTTAAAAAGTGAATTGCAATTAAAATAATTGCACCTGTTTCTTTTTAAATTTTCATGAAAAAAAATCATAGAAAAGAAATGCACTTTGATGGTGCATTGTCTATTTGATGGAAATTTTTACATTATAGACTAGTTAATCTTCAACCATTGACATGCTAAAGTTGGTGTGTTTATTATATCTTGTGTGTACAATTGATTATATCTTTAGTTGAATATCTGTTAAAAAGTATTCGAATCTAACATTTAAATCAATACTAAACATTTTAAGTCTAATGAAAGAAATAAATGCACTGATGACAAATTGTTAAGGATGGATGGCACTATCATCCGTAATAATCAAGTAATTAAAATGTGAAAATTTGAATAAGCGCGAGATACAGGAATCAGTGTGTATAGTGTTGTGCGTTTGTAAATTTTCATTTTAACACCTGTTCGTCATGTAATAGTCCTGATAAGAAGATTAAAGTATTTGACGGTATGGACAATTTGTTGTTCAAAAACAAAATTCCCGGGGAAGGCTTTCATTGATAACCGTAAAATTATCGGTTTGTTTTCTTGACATCACTTCTATGAGTTGGCGTATTATTGAAAAGATCGAAGAAGGCCGAAAAATGGCAGAAGTTAACAACGACATCGCCCAAAAGCGTTGATTCACGACTTTGGAAAACATTTAAAGCAAATGAAATGCGTAGCAACACTTGAAGGAGACCGTGTTAGAAGTATGAAAAAAAGCAGAAGATAATTGCATTCTTCTATCGACAAAAAAGGACTAGCTCTTCATTGCCAGGTAGGTGGCAGATGAGTCCATTGCTGCACACAAGCAAGTGGACTTATCAAAGAATAGTAATCTGTAAATGGTACAGGATATTAACTGATATCCTACTTCCAGTATCGTGGTACGTACCGGATTCATAATCAATCGTCCCACGCCCCTCAATGCGCTTGCAAGTGTGAGTAGACCACGATACATTGATTATGTTCTATTGTCTTATGTTTACCTTTTTCGTGGTATAGTCGATGAAAAATTTGTTTTCATTGAAAACAATGCATCATGTCATCGAACAATCGCTATTCAGCATTTTTCCTAAATAATAAGTATATTCAAGGTTTTTATTGGCAACAATTTCATCTAAAAACATTGAAAATGTTTTGATGCACCTTTTAGATGGATCCTTCCACCTTTGTGATGTTTTGGAGAAGCACCTTTTTAGTCGACAACATCCTTCAAAAAACAAGAAAAAAACCATCATTCTTGCTGTGGCTGATAAAAAACTGTCTCAACAGCTAATGAATCATGTTGTACAAAGCATATCATGACGTGTGTATTGTAGCATCATATTAAATGGTGGACATACCGCACTTATAACTTTCTCAAACATCGCATCTGTCGTTAACAAACATTTTTTTTTTTTTTTTTTTCCTCATACAGCATCAAATGAACACTTTTTCTTTTAACGAATTTTCAGAATTTTCTGTATTTCTGAAAACAATAAATGATCTTTATTATGCACTACCCAAACAGTGGCAGCCTTTATGTTGCGCGACCTCCATTTTTACTTAAATTTATTCTATATAACCATTTGTGAACCATCTTTAGCAATTGTGCTGTGGTTGATTGAGGTTAATTGACTACAACGGACTAAGTATGATACATGATTACATATATTTCATATGAATATATATATATTACCATGGGTATTTTTAGGTATACCATAAATAAAACTGTGATATAGCAAAAATATTTTATCGTTTGCTCTTCTATTTTCCATAGTAAAACTCCTTTATATCAAATGTCTCCTTTTCTTTATATTTTCTGGTAGAAGATAAAATGATCAGATAATCTGTTACTAAATTGTCTCCTTAAGGGAAATTATTTTTCATTATGTCTTTCAAAATGCTAATTTGATTATTTTTTATACAATCTAATATATTTCTAATCTAATATATTTTTTTTTTATAAAAATGTGCTCTCAAAAAAGTCATTATAACGAAACTATTAAATATTTGCATTTATATTCAATGCGTCAACAAAATTAATTAAATTAATGAGATCAAAGACCAGAACATTAAGAGATTACAATACATATTACCATTACAAAATAATTTTATTTTGTGAGAATTATTATAATTATATAACTAAAACTTAATCATTTAAAACATATTAATCTAGTTACTTATGGATTTAGTTAATTTATTTCATTGTTATAAATTGCATATTAAAATATTTAATTAACACCATTTCTGAATTACTGCATTGTTATTTTTAACTGCTGAAGAAATAATTTCAAAAAGCTATGATAATATAAAACATAATTAAAAATCATGCTATCGATTCAGTTTTTAATTATGCCGCCAGTTTTGTTTAAATAAATATTATTATGTTTGAAATAATTATGTTTATTTTATTATAAACTGAATAATCTCTATTTAAATAAATTAAACAATCGAATTAATGCAAAACAACTAAAAATAAAAATTATTTCTATTTTCAGAAATTCTCATTATTAATACAATTATATCTAAAAAAATTATGAATCTGATGAATTGTCGTATTCTTTTCAGCTAATCTGGCATTCGTTTAATATTTAATATTTATTTTTTTAAATATGATTGTGGCAACACAAGAATTGCGAATAAATTTATTTATCAAATGTAACTATTTAAAAAAATAGAATGTTTTATGTGCTCATGAATATTAAAAAATACTACACTCTTTAAAGAAAATGGGGATTTGGCACTTTAGGGTTCCGACATCGCCAAGCCACATTTCCTCGCCAAAGAACTAGCCATTTTATTTCAGTGCCCATTTGTTTGCTTAGGAAGGAGTTTGGTTTGGTTTGTTGCTCTACGGTCATCTTGTGCACACTTTAGGCTAAACAGACCAGGACCTACAGCTTAAAGTGGATTCCGAACCACTACAAACATCCATGGCACCGACTCGAACCCGAAACCTGTGGTACCGAGCGCCAGAGGGCTAGCCACTCGGCCATTCAGGCCCTGCTTAGGAAGGAGTAAAAACCGCAAGCCCCCAAAAAAAAATCGCCAAATAAGCAAGGTGAACCTTATAGTGCAGAGCTCCCAAGAGAAGTACGAAGCGAACAATAAAAGAAACATTTAAAAAATGCGTCATATAAGAAACATGAATCTTTTGGGTTATATGGATATTATTTTTAGAGACATATTTATTTTTATGTACTTATATTTATTACTATTTATTTATATTATTATATATATTATTATTTATTTATGTCAACGGCCATACCATGCTGAATATACCGGTTCTCGTTAGATCACCGAAGTCAAGCATCATTGGGCGCGGTCAGTACTTGGGTGGGTGACCACCTGGGAACACCGCGTGCCGTTGGCATTCACAAATTTGGGACCTAAATGGCCGAGTGTCTAGCGCTCTGGCGCTCGGTGCCACAGGTTTCGGGTTCGAGTCCCGGCGGTGCCATGGATGTTTGTAGTGGTTCGGAATCCACTTTTTAGCTGTAGGTCCCGGTCTCTTATGACTGTAAGAGCGTCACAGAGCCAAAGTCAGACTTCTGCCTACGGGTGCTCCATCACCAATAGAAGTTGTTTCCTTCCCCCAATCATGAGTATGTATGGGCTCGTGGGCTTGGCCAGCCAAAGTGGGATAAGAAACAACAACAACAACAATTATTTTTATATTATTTATATATTATTATTTATTTATATTATTATATATATTATTATTTATTTATATTATTATATTTTATTATTTATTTATATTATTATTATAATTATATTTATTTATATTATTATAATTATTGAATTATATTTGTAATTGCATTATTTATTGCTTGACTCGTGACTCGGAGGTAACGTACACCGCTGGTGAAGCATTAGGGTCTGAGTTTCAATTTACTGGCTGCTTTGTTGTCGACACAGTTTCAAAAACGAGAAGCATCGATGGCCTTTGTGATGTTCAGGAATATTGTCTCGTTAGTCGGACTACGTGGTGGGGGATTCCCAATTTTCTTCCATAAGATTCGTAAATGTGGGATATTTCTCCTAAGAATCCTACCGGATGGAACTACCCTTATTCTTCAGCGTTACAAAGTCAAGCCAGACTTTTACCTACAGGTGCATCATCACAACAGAAGCTGCCCCCTTTCTCCATGAGTCGATTACTCATGGGATGTCCGTCCAGCCCCTATAGGACATTGAGGATTAGATACACAACATTATTTATTTATATTGCTATAATTAATATTATTTATTTATATCATTATATTTATTATTATTTATTGATATTATTATAATTGTTTCATTATATTTATTACTACATTATTTATATTATATATTTTTATTTCTTATGTTTTTACAAAGATCTGCTTCCAAATGTTTTTTAAAAAAAAATATTTAAATTTGATTGTTTATCTCTTTTATGAAATTCGTTCTATGGGCGTTTCAAAAGTTAATAAGGGAATATTAAATTCACCTTACCATTTACGATAGATCTTAACCAGATAAAATTTATTGATGAATACTTTGCAAAAAAATTCTAAGTATAAACATGTATTTAGAATTTAAAATTAAATATTTACAATTCAAAAAAATATAAAAGCAGATACCTCCTTTATTAAAAGAACTAGATATTTTAGTCCAAAATATTCTTACTCAATGAATCACTATTTTTTTGTAGTTACTTTAATAAATTCTATTTTTATTTTTCGCTGAATTTCTTTCAATTGTATCGCGTTGTACTAAGAGCAGTGATTTTGATAAAACTTTGATTGATTATGTAGTGGAGTAATTAATCAAGTTTTTGACTTTTATCCATTACTTAAAGAATAGTCTATTTTTATTATAAAAAATCTGATTTTCTTTAAGTAATATTTTTATCGGAAGTACTACGTATTTATCAGAAAAAGTTTAAAATTACTGAGTGTAGAATTAATCATTGTGTCTTAATAATAATTATTTTATTAATAATTCACAAGATTTTTAGATGGAAGCAGTTAATCATTGCAAATTATTTGGAAAAAAAAAAAATTGCAAAATTTATAAAAGATCTTTTACTTGAGTTAATATATTATTTTTGAATTAATTTTCTATGCGTTAAACAATCTAGTCTAATTAAAATAAACATTAATTTTAAGGAATTTCATAATATATTAGTTTTACGATTATTTATTTTAATTCTATCGTGTTATTAATAAAATACATATTTTGTTATACATTTTAAATGTTTTTATATTTATCTCTATTTATGTTTAACGTTTGAAGCTTGTATTCCATATTTAATATATCGTATATATATACATTTTTTTGCATGTGTTCCTTCTGTAATAAATAATTATTTTTATAATTTTTTTTAATAATTATTTTATTACATTTCTTTCATTCATTAATTTTTTTTTTTTAAGATTTATTTTGCTTAAATAATTAAATTAATTTTATTTTTTAGAGTTTATTTTATTGCCATAAGTTTATTTTTTTATAAATTAAATTAATTTTTTAATTATTGTTCAATTTTTTTTTTTTTCATTTTATTTAATTTATAAATTATTTTTTTCAAATTTAATTTGATTATTTTTTTATTTTAAATTAAATTTTTTTAATGAATTTCTTTCCTTCTTTTAATATATAATGTAATGTAATAATGTAATTTTTAATGTATTTAATTTTTTAATGTAAATTTCAAGACATTTTTCAAATAAAATTAGAATTTGGTGAAAAACATGTAACTTACATAACTTAATTAGATTTAATATTTGTGTAACTTAATTGGATGAATCTATTTGAAATTTCAACTACTTTAAAATTTGTACAAATATTTTTTTTTTTAAAAAATGCGACAGTTAAAAACAAATAAATATTAACATAAAAAAACATATTCTACTGAAGCATGGTTCCTTTTTAAAGAAAGTATTTTAACAAATAAATACTAGCATTTTCGAAAAAAATACATTGTACTGAATTATAGTCCTTTCCTTAAGAAAGTATTATAACAAATAAATGTTGACATTTAAAAAAAAATCCATTGTACTGAACTATAGTCCTTTTTAAGAAAACGTTATAACAAATAAATGTTAACATTTCAAAAAAAATGCATAGTATTTAAATATAATCCTTTTTTAAGAAAGTGTTGAAACAAATAATTGTTAACATTTTAGAAAAAAATACATTGTACTGAACTATAGTCCTTTTTTTAATAAATGTTTTTGTGATAAGTGCTTCTGATAATTTCCATTAAGGTGCAAAAATAATTTTCTACAACAAAAAATAACAATAAATAACTATTTACTGGTTAACACAATAAATTCGTATATGATGAACACAAAAAATTATATGTAAAATTACTGCAGCAATAACATTCTATGTAATAAATATTATTAAATCTGAATTCTAAGTGATAGAAATTCTATTAAATTAAACCAAAAATATATCAAACTACTCTTTATACTATTTTACCAAAGATAGAAAATTCAGAAGGTCATAGCTAAAATATATTTAAATTCATATTATATATTTTCCATGCGTTTATATTATAATAAATGCAAACTCGTAAATGTCTAGACAATATTTACGATATATGAAATTATGCAAAACCGAAATAACAATTTTCCTATGTTTCTAAATAAATTTCTTTTTAAATCTATATATATATATATATATGCATATATTAAACCATAAGCTTAATTTTGTCTGATAAGTTTGCAAAATTTATTGCTGAATGCTCGTATGAAAATCATATAAAGAACTAAGATTTTTTCCTATATGAACTAAAAAAAAAAAAAAAAAATTACAATTTACAACTCCCTTTAGAATTTTAACAAAAACAGAAAGTGTTACCGTTAGTAAGTATAGTATTAAATCAGGATATTATATTGTACAATATATTCTATTAAATTCAAAACATGTATCCGTATGTGTAACTAATAAACAAAAATAAATATGTATATTAAACCATAAACTTAATTTTATCTGACAAGTTGTCAAAATTTAAGGCAAAAGGCTCATATGAAAACCAAAGAAAGTACATTTATTTTCTATATCAAATTTAAAAAAAAAAAAAATTGATACAATTTACAATTTTCTTCAGATTTGTAACAAAAAGAAATTAAAAACAATATTATATTGTGCAATATATTATATTACATTTTAATAATATATTCCCATATAACTAATATATATATATATATATATCGTATATTATAAAAATATAAAAAGCGGTAGATTTAAGAAATGTAAAACATGAAGTTATTAATAATTCCTTATTATTAAGTCTATATTTTAGTCTTTTTTATTGCTATAAATTAATACTTTTCTGTTATTCAAAAATATAAGATCACAAATATAGCACAATTGAAAACTCATAAATAACTCTTTAACTACAAATATCTTCATTTTGATAATGCATTTATGTTACCAAAAATATAGCCATCATTTATAATAACCCAGAATTTTGTATAATCCAGATATTTGAAAATGTTCTAGCATTTAAAAATTTAAAAAGGAATATTTATTCACAACATTTAACATATTAATATAATAATGATGTAATCTAAACATAATTATATGTATGAATGCACTATATATATATATTATGGGAGATCTTCATTAAAATATTTTTAAACATTCAAATTTTGGCTTGATAACTATTTTTAATCATAAAAGTTATTTTAGAAGCAATTCACTTAAATAAAAATATTACTTATTCCTCATTCTTTAAACAGATTCAGATTCATGAAATAGATTCAGTGAAAAAAAAAAATTGTAATTGGACTTGCCGACATACAAGTTAAGAAGCTATAATAATAATAAGTTATAATGATAATTACCCTATAGCGAAGCTATATTTATAAAAATTAGATAAAAATGATACGGATGATAATAAAGATTATATATATTTATATTATGAATATTATAAAAATATAAGAAGGGAAGTATTTAGGAAATTTAAACTATAAAGTTATTAATGATTCGTTATTATAAAGTCTGTATTTTAGTCTTTTGCTAATGCTATATATATTAATATTTTTCATATTATTTATAAATATAAGATCATGAATATAGCAACACATTGAAAAATCCTCCATTAAATATAAATATCTTCTTTTTTTGAGAGTGCATTTATATTATCTAAAATTTAGCCATCATTTATAATGGCCCATATTCTTATATATAATACTTGATTTGGAAAATATACTATCATTTAATGAAATAAACTTATATATATTTATAACGTTAATTTTGTAAAAAATGTGTGGTTTTTATGGCTTAATAATATAATGATAATGTAATCTAAATATATTTATATGTATAAATTTACAATTTTTATATATTATGTGAGATCTTCATTAGAAAACCTTTACACATTATACATTTTTTTTTTAAATAATAGCTCAATAACTATTTTTAATTTGTAAGAGTTATTTTAGGAGGAATTTATGTAAATAAATTATTAAATGTAATCAATATATTCAGTGAAAAAAACATTGCAAGCGGATTTGCCGATATAAAGTACCCATGATAATGAATATAAGCAGATTATCTTCTTAGTAAAATTCAGAAAAGGGCCGTTGGAATTTGGCGTCAATAAAATTATTCTCTCCAAAATCCGCCAAATCCGCCCGAATACAATTGCAAGAAGTACTTGGAAAACCCACAGAGATTAATGTGGTACAAGGTAACTGGTCTGGTACAAGTTACCAAGTACACAAATGTGGTTATTTGTACCACACTTGGCGACTTATAGCTCAGATGGCGTCATAAAAAGTAGCCAAATACCAACATCTACTATATTGCGATTTAGCCATCACCTTTTCTCGAAAAATCACATTTTGATTTTAAAATATAATTGCTTTTAATTTCATCAGACGATCTTTTAAAACAATTTTTTCATGATTTTTTTTTACTAAATTATTTGACAATTATTCAATTATGTTATTATATATAAAAAAGGTCATGAAAATGATTTGAAAAAAATACAGATTTCATTAAAAACGTCCAAAACTTAAAATTTCAAGAACATGAAAATTCCTGCTCCACAGAACATTACACATAATTTTATGGATAAAATTCCCCAGTGAAAATATAAGTTATTAAAAATGGCTTATTTCAAATAAAAATGTAAAACCATATTATCATCAGCTTTACTTTTGAGAGGAAAATGATAATGATAGCCAAAGACATAAAAAAATGATATCTTTGAGATCATCAACACTCATTAATTTGAATTTATTTATCTCTCGATTGGAATTTAGTTAAACAAGAAGTCTTGGAAGTGTATATTTTAAATATGCATGATTTTAGTACTTTAATATATGGAAATGAATGTTTCAAAAGCATTTAAAAGGGTTTAATTTACTTAATAACTATACTCCTTCATTCTCAATTGATTAGTTTGTATAAATATTTTCTGTACAATAAAACACAATTGAACAATATTGGAATTCTAACAATTAACAAACGACTTAAGGTGCTACGATCAAATAAAATAGACAGCTTAGGTGCTTCGATTAAGCATAAAGTAGAGCTTAAGATGCTGAGATTAAATAAAGCAAAAAGCTTAAGAGGGTCAATCAGATAAACTTCAAAGGGGGAGATTGGATCATATATTAACTGATAATCCCTAAGTTGAATCGAAAAAAATATCATGAAAGAAGAGATTCAACTGAATCTTTTATTGAATACTTTTCATATTATTCATTTTCAATAAATGATGGCGGATTTTCAAAATATTTATTTCACTTTGTGCTTGTCAAAAAAATAGAAAATTTTAATTTTCTTTCCTGTGGTGTGATGCTATAAACCTCGCACATATGAATTATATTTGCTCATATGTTTTCTGTGGCACATAACAAAGCATTTGAGCATGTGTTATGCGCCACATGCTTTTTTTGTAATTTTATGAAAGTTTGTTTTAGCCAAAGAGACCAAAAACAAGCCAAGTTAGCAATCTTTGTTACGTGTTTTTGTCCAGGTGCTTTGTTTATTACTCGTACAATATATAGGTATTGTTTTGGTTAAGGGGTTTCGTATCCTTGATCACTATTGTCAATATGGGACATTTTCACTGAAATCTGTATTACTTTTTAAAAATTTATTTCACTAGCATTTTATATTTAATATTTATTTACACAATAATTGAACAATTATTAAATAATTCACCAAAAATCTGAAGTAAAAACATTGTAATTTTTTTTTTAAAACATCATCAGGTGAAGGGAAGTAATTTGATAAATTATTGCATTTTATTTATGAAATATTTAGCGTTTAGTTTTCTTTACATGTCAAAATACGTATAGGGTTGCTGTCATGTCTAATCCTCCATGTCCTTCAGTGCCGGTTCCCATGAGTAGTCGACTCATGGATGGAGGTGAAAGGAGTGTTCCTGTTATGATGGAGCATCCGTAGGTATAAATCTGACTTGGGACTGATTCGCTAAAGTAGGAGGGAAGTTCTTGTGGGAAGACATTTAGGGGGAACTACCCGCATTTGCGTATCGCATCGGAGAAAAACAACAAATCTCCCACCAGGTAGTCCGACTAACGAGGAAAGATGCTGAACATCCTACAAGCCATCGAGCCTCCTTGTATTTTGAAACAGTTTCTGCAGCAAAACCGCCAGTGGATGGAACCTCTGTCCTAATGCTGACCAGCTGAGCCTTTACCTCTGTTGGAATTGTTATGCTTTTTTTAGTTCGCGCCACGCAGAGTCACGTGGTAGTTTTATAGAAATCGTTTGGAACCGTTTCAGAATTGCTCTGTTGTCATGGAAGGGGGCTGTTTGTTGCTGTGGAAACGGGCTGTTGCCGTGGAGACCAGCTGTGAAAAACGATTTGTTTTATTCGAAAAAGAACATTTTTCTTCCAGTTTAGCTTTTGCCTTTGAACTGTTACCATCAACCCTGTATATCTTTGTAAATATTGCTTTAAATAAATGAAGATTCCATAAATGTTTGTATGGATTGATTAATAATTCTCAGAAACACTAGAAAGCTGCGGCTACTAAGAAAATAGAACCACCGATAGAAAGAAACACAATAGTCGTAGTGACAGCCTCTAAGCCACAAGTCGAGCTTTCTTATATTTGTTTCTGAATTGTTAAACTATGTTAATTGACAATAAATCATCCTAACAAATTTGTACTTTTGTTGTATAGCATATTTCCAATGTATATTTTCTTAACCTTATCATCATCAGATGAAACAGTGCAACAGCCCCATGTAGCGAAAAACGCCGTCTGCCTAATTAACGATTTCTTAACAGGAGAGGTTTTTTTTTTCTTTTTTTTTACTGAGTAGGGTTGCCAGTCCTATGTCCAACGCTCGACAGTCATATTATATTGTTGAATATAGTTCAAAGTGAATTCCGAACCACTACAAGCATCCATACCACCACCGGGACTCAAACCTGAAAACCTGTGGCACCGAGCTCCAGGGCTCTAGTCACTCCGCCGTCAGGCCACAAAATTTATATATCTGCTGTGAGCAGGATACGAACCTGGGTTATTGCGGCCATAACGCAATACACTAGCCACTACATGTTCGCGGCGACTCTAAACCTTCTAACGTAATAAAATAACATTCCTCCACGTCCAAACTGTATTGCCCTATTTGCCAAAGGACAAACATTCTTGAAGTAGAGCCCAAATTGCTTTTATTTCATTTTTATCGGTAACATGTTTGTTATAATTATATTGTCCTCCCTACACGCAACTATCAATATTATCTTCATTTCTGCAAATATTTACTGGCATTTCTTGTGGGCATTATTCTTTATTGAATCGATTATCTGTTATCAACCTTATATTACTGTCTATTTGTAGCTAACCCAAGTATATTCGATTTTACAAAAGTTTTTTGTGTTGTTATTGTAAATTATAATTATTATACTTACAAAAAAAATAATATGTTTTAAAAATGTACTGAATATATTTTTATAAAGAATACTTTACTTCAGAAACTGAAAAAAATCATTTTGTGGCACTTTATAAAATAAGCATGTATCAATCGGTTTTAAAGTAAATAGACATATAAATGTTTTTAATTAAGTTAACATTAATGAAAAAAAGTGCAAAGTTTTGTTACAAGTAAAAATAAAATCACTTATTTTTTAAAAATATTAAATAATAATAATGTAGGATCTATAAATGGAAATACGTTTCAATTACCCTTATTTAATTATTTTTCAATTAATTAAATTATTATGTTCAATTATTGTTTATTTAAAAATTTCTTTCTATTTAAAATGGAATTATGCATTGAAATTTTAAATCCCTTGTGATTCTGATTTCTTTTAAATTACTATTCTGTTTTTCTAATATTAAAACAAAAATTATTATTTCTTTAATCTGGTCATTTTCAATTCAAAGAACGGATGTAAATATTTTTGCTCACTCATACTTTTCATGCTTATTCATGTTTTTCTTTATGTAAAATAATTATTTACACGTATTTATAAATCCTATTTTATATAGAAATTCATTTATTTATTGTCATAAGCATAACAATAAATAGGCGACAATAGATAATAATCTACGTATTGTCGAAATTTGTTGTCATAAGCATAACAATATTTTTTTAAATAAACACTTTATATATTAAAAATATATATAAAGTGTATATTAAAATTTTGAAATTGATCTTTAAACAATTAAATAATTTTGTAATTCGTATTAATTTCAAATGGACAATTTTTAATGGACCATCATAATTAATTATAATATAAAAATAAAATAAAAAGTAGTAAGAGGTAACATACTAATTCAAAACAAAGTAAATAATCACATGGACCGATATAAAAATGCCCATTAAAATTCAGAATTCCATGTAAGAATAAAACGCATAACAACCATCTTAAAAAAATAAAAATATACTATAATATTCCAAACGATTTTTTTCTCTTGAAAAAATCTAATTTTAAATGTGAAGATCATTGTTTTTCATTTACAGATGATTTTAAAGTAATTTTACATTATTTAATTGCTCATTTATTAGCTTCTGAAAGAAATTTAAATAAATATTATGTATAAAATAACTCGTGAAAGAAATTCTAATAACCATAAGAGAAATAAATTTAAATCAATTTAAAAACCTAAACAAAACAGAAATGCTAAAAGTGGTCAAGGAAACGAAAAAAAAAAAAACGAAAGGACATAAAATATTAAAATAGGACTTGATAAATTATTAAAATAGGTATTGACAAATTATTAAAATATGCATTAATAAATTATTAAAAGAAGAAACAAATTAATAAATTTTCAACTATTCATGAATAAATTATTATAAGCATTGATTAATTATTAAAAATAAACAGTGATAACTTATTAAAATAAGCATTGATAAATTATTAAAATACGCATTGTTAAATTATTAAAATAAGCATTGATAAATTATTAAAATAGGTATTGAAAAATTATTTTTGTTTGTAATTTCTCTTGATTTTCAATTGCGACTAGAAATTCAAATAAACATATGAGTATTCCGTGAAAGAAATTTACAAAAACCATAAATATATCAGAAATGTTGAAATAGGTCAAGGAAACCAAAAAAATTATATGCATTGACAAAATAAACATTGATTAATTATTAAAATAATCATTCATAAATTATATAAATGGGTATTGATAAAATTAAAAAAAAAGGCATTTATAAATTACTAAAATAAGAATTGAAAACATATTAAAATAAGCATTGATAACGTATTAAAATATGTATTGATAAATTATTAAAATAAGTATTGATAAATTATTAAAATATGTATCTATAAATTATTTTTGTAAAATGTATATTTAAGTGAATAGACTAGTATACTAAAGAGTACTGGCCTATCTAGACTCATACTTTACTAGAACCAGTAAACTCAAGTGAAAATTTATTATTTGAAAAGGAACACCAACTTAAGGGCCAAACAAAGGCTTGAGTGGAACATTTTTCTTTGCTATAGCTTTTTAAAATTCTGTAATCGTCTAAACCTCGGCGACATGGGAAATTGTGTGAGCTTTTGAGAAAATTAAACTGCTCGTGTGGTAGACAGGAAAAGAAAAAAATATCTATCAATTTAGTTTTTGTCCCATCTCTTAAGAGATAAAAACCAAATCTTCTTCGCATTCCTCAAGAAGAAAGAAGCGTTAAGGTAGTTTTCAAAGCATTTGATAATACGGGGGAAATTTAAAGCTCTTTTCTTGAATCTCTTCTTTCTAAATTTTTTTTTAAAGATGGGTTAAGATCCATTACAGAAGAAGATGAAGGTTTTTCCGAGGTAGAAGGCAATTTCACCTTTTGCACTTCTTTTGGATAAAAATATTTTCAGCATAATATTTTGTCTAAATCTCGTGAAAAAGAGGAGCGTCTTTGAGGTAAGTAGGAATCAATATATGGATGCCTTTTCTTCCTGTGGGTGGGTTTTATGTGGATAGAGAGTGAAAAACCATTCGAGTTATTGAAACTTTAATACAGATTCAGAAAATAGTGTAGTTTACTTTTTTCTCTGATACAGGTTTAAATGTTTTAAATAAAAGAAAAAAGTAAATTTATCCTAATATTTTATAGTAAGAATATACAGGTGCTTATCAAAATAATTGAAATACCTGTGAATAAAAGTGACATTTAAGATATCCCTTCGTAAACATTAAAATATAATCTTAGCTACCAGTTAGTTTTTAAATAAAAAGTATATATCATTGTAGTATGAGGTAGCTTTATTGAAATATTATTACATTTTCCATATGTGCATTTTGGACGCGAAACCTAAACACACAACAATGGTATCACAGGCTTAAGGTTCAAATCTTGGTGGCTGCATGACTCTCTGTTAGTAATTTGCAATCCATGTTAAACTGTACGTATCGGTCTAATTAGCACAAAGTGAGCAGAAACTGACTGTTGAGTGACAAACCAAACGAAACACAACAGTCTTAATTAGTTCATTTTTTCTACTACACAAAATCTTTTAATAAGACATTAAGTGCAGTAGTTAACTAAATAACTGAAAACACCCGTGAATAAAGATAGCACTTAAGAATACATTTAATGCTTACAAAGCGCAATCTGCCAGTTTTTTTTTCTTAATATGAAAAATATTTATCATTGTAGTATGTATAGTATGGGGTAGCTTTAGTGATGTTTTATACGTCTTGGAATAATATTATAAACCGAAAATTTCAGACATCACAGACTTTCAATGAATTCAAACTGTAGGAACCCGACTAGTTGGAGTTACTGTGAAAGCAACCCAGCATTTAGGCATTTAATGAGGTATGGTGTCTAGAGTCATGGCAGCGTACACACAGCGCGCAAGACGAGCTCGGCAAAGCAAAAGAGTGGACGGAAGGAGAAGCTGAGTTAAAAACACAGAAGCGTATTGAAGTGGATTGTTATGTCTAAAAGGTAACAATCTAGAAATGAATTTCTTCTAGACAATTTTTCTTTTATTTCTTCATTTCTTTCCTTTCACAGACCTTTCTTATTATTTTTTCACTTAAACTTATTTTTAACGGTTCTAAAATGTAAACTAATTCTATATATTAAAAAAATCTCTTCGAAGAAATTTTTAAAAAAAAAAAATAAACTAATCAGAAACGTTGAAAGTAGTCAAGGGACCAAGAAACTAATCAAGGACATGAAAAAAAACTGATAAAAGAAATTCAAAATCCTCTCCTCAAAACAAAATCTATAATTGTATGCGTAAAAATAAATCTGCAATGACATAAAAAAAAAAATGGTATAAATTTAATGTAAAAATAAATAGCGAAATTTTGTAAATTAAAATATATATAAGGAAAAAAAATATAAGAATTGATAAATTAATTTTTGTTTTCATTTTCGCCTGATCTTCCTGGAGAAAATCCAGTACACTCAAGTATAAAATATATTATTAGAAAAGGAACACACAACTTAAGGGTCAAACAAAAGACTTGAGCGAAACATTTTTCTTTGCTATAGCTCTTTAAAATTCTGTAATCGTCTAAACCTCGGCGGCATGGGAATTTTTGTGAGCTTTTGAGAAAATTAAACTGCTCGTGTGGTAGGAGAAAAAAAAAATTATAAATTTAGTTTTGCCCCATCTCTTAAGAGATAAAAAACCAAATCTTTTTCGCATTCCTCAAGAAGAAAGAAGTGTTAAGGTAGTTTTGAAAGCATTTGATAATACGGGGAAATTTAAAGCTCTTTTCAGGGAATTTCTTCCGTCTATCTATTTTCTTAAGATGGGTTAAGATCCATTACAGAAGCAGATGAAGGTTTTTCAGAGGAAAAGGCTATTTCATCTTTTGCACTTTTTTTGGATAAACATTTTTCGGCATAATATTTTTGTCTAAATCTCGTAAAAAAGGAGCGTCTTTGAGGTAAGTAGAAATCAATATATGGATGTATTTCTTCTTGTGGCTGGGTTTTCTGTGGAATGAGAGTGAAAACCTTTCGAGTTATTGAAACTTTAATTCAGATTCAGAAAGTAGTGTGGTTTTCTTTTTTTAGGATACATGCTTATAGTTTTTAAATATTTTTTTTTTTCCAATATTTCATAGTTAGAATATACAGGTGGTTATCAAGATAATGGAAACAACTAGTGAATAAAAGTAACAAGTCTTTTTTTACATACTCTTATTTGTTTGGTAGAATTTTTCATACTCTTCGTTCGCGAGATACTCTTATTTGTTATCGTTGTAGAAGACGTTTGTCATTAACTCAAGAGGCTTCTGAATTTCTGCCGTAAATATCCTGTTTATGAAGGTGTCTACTAACTCTCATTATTGACGCTGGTAAATTCAGATACTGATTGATCTTCGCTGTCACTTTGGTTACAGTTGTTTTTCTTTTTAGGCATTACAATCCGATTTAATACTCGTCTGTCTCTTTCCCTCAGCTTTTTTTTTCCGTCCACTAATTTGCTTTGCTAAACGTGTCTTATTTGCTGTGTGTGTGCTGTCATAACTTTAGACACCCCTACCTCTAGAAGGGCCTAAAGGCTGAGATGTTTCCGTTACAGTTCCTGCAGCAAATCGGGCTCGTACAATTTCCTCTATTTGAAAATAGGTGACGTGTGTCATTTTACGAATTTCACAAAAATCAAGACGCATACAATTTCACCAAAGCTACCTCCTACTACCATGATCTATACTTTTTATATTAAAAAAATAGTAATTAAGATTACATTTTATTTATTTACATTACATTACATTACTTTCTTAAATGTTAGATTGTTTCCATTATTTGGATAACCACCTGTATATTCTTATTATAAAATATTAGAATAAACTTACTTTTTCTTTTTATTTAAAAACTCTATGCATGTATCCGAAAAAAAAACCCACACTATTTTCTGAATATGTATTAAAGTTTCAATAACTCGAAAGGTTTTCACTCTCATTCCACAGAAAACCACCACCATAGAAGAAAGACATCCCTATATTGATTCCTACTTACCTCAAAGACGCTCCTCTTTTCTACAAGATTTAGACAAAATATTATGATGAAAATATTTTTATTCAAAAGAAGTGCAAAAGATAAAATAGCCTTCTCCTGGACAAACCTTCATCTCCTTCTGCAATGGATCTTAACCCATCTTAAATAAAAGGTAGAGGAGAGAGATTCTCGAAAAGAACTTTAAATTTCCTCGTGTTATCAAATGCTCTGAAAAACTACCTTAACACTTCTTTCTTCTTGAGGAATGCGAAGAAGATTTCGTTTTTTTATCTCTTAAGAGATGGGGCAAAAAATAAATTTATATAATTTTTTTTTTCATTTCCTATCTACCACACGAGCAGCTTAATTTTCTCAAAAGCTCACACAATTTCCCATTTCGCCGAGGTTTAGACGATTACAGAATTTTAAAGATCTATTGCAAAAATAAAATGTTTCGCTGAAGCCTTTGTTTGACCCTTAAGTTGTGTGTTCCTTTTTCTAATAATAAATTTTTCACCAGTTTCTAGTTTCTATTGAAAAATCAAGCAAAATTGCAAACAAAAATAATTTATCGATGCTTAAGAATTTTTTTCTTCTATATTCATTTTTAAATTTTACGAAATTTTGATATTTATTTTTATATATGTTTTATGTTATTTCATTTCTTACTTCACTACAAATTTATTTTTATCCATAAAATTAAGGATATTGTTTTGGAGAGATGATTTGGACGTTTCGTTCCTTCTTTTTTGTGTCCTTGACCACTTCAAAGATTACTGATTAACTCAGTAGGTTTTCTTTAATTTCTCTCACGGGATAATCTTATTTGTTTGTTAGAATTTATTTCACAAGTTACTTTTATTTGTTATCGCGGTAGAAGACGATTGGAATTAACATGTGACAAGGGTCTTGAGAATTGTTGCTTTGCAGTATATGTTCTATTTATGAAAGTAGTATTGAGATAATATTTGATATAAATAATTATTGAGACAGGGGAATCAGATACTGATTGAGCTCTGTGATCACTTTGGCTGCAGTTTTTTTTTTTTAAATTACAATCCGTTTCATTATTCTTCGAACTCTTTCACTCAGATTCTCCTTATGTCCACTATTTGTCGAGATTGTTTGACCTCTCTGTGTAAGATGACATGACTTTAGACACCGTACCTCTAGAAACGCCTAAAATCTGGAATATTTTGGTCACAATTGCTCCAGCTAGTCGGGCTTGCACAATTTGGCCTCTTAAAAGTCTGGGACGTTTGATATTCTACATTTTTAACACAAATTCAAAACGTGTACAACTTTACTAATGCTACCTCATGCTATCATACTGTATACTTTTATATGAAGAAAAAAACAAAAAACTAGCAGTTAAGATTATACTTTAATGCTCACGAAGTGCATTTTTGAATGACCCTTTTATTCGCAGGTATTACCATTATTTTGAAAACCACCAGTATATTCTTACTGTAAAATATTAGGTAAAATTTAATTTTTCTTTTATTTAAAAACTATAACCTTGTAACTTCAAGAAAAAACACACTACTTTCTGAATCTGTATTAAATTTTCAATAACTTGAAAGGTTTTCACTCTCAATCCACGTGAAACTCACCAACAGGTAGAAGAAATGCATCCATATATTGATTCCTACTTACCTCAAAGACTCTCCTCTTTTTACGAGATTTAGACAAAATATTATGTTGAAAAATTTTTTATCCAAAAGAAGTGCAAAAGATGAAATATCCTTCTCCTCGGAAAAACATTCATTTCCTTCTGTAATGGATCTTAACCCATCCTAAATAAAAGGTAGTAGGAAAGAGATTCCTGAAAAGAGCTTTAAATTTCCCCGTATTATCAAATGCTTTGAAAAACTACCTTAACGCTTCTTTCTTCTTGAGGAATGCGAAAAAGATTTGGTTTTTTATCTCTTAAGAGATGGGGCAAAACTAAATTTATATATATTTTTTTTTTCATTTCCTATCTACCACACAAGCAGTTTAATTTTCTCAAAAGCTAACACAATTTCCCATGTCGGCGAGGTTTAGATGATTACAGAATTTTAAAGAGCTGTAGCAAAGAAAAATGTTTCGCTCAAGCCTTTGTTTGACCCCTTAATTGTGTGTTCCTTTTCTAATAATAAATTTGTCACTATGTTCTAGTTTCTATTGAAAAATCAAGCAAAAAAAGCAAACAAAAAATAATTTATCAGTGCTTAAGTCTTTTTTTTTTCTTCTATATTCTTTTTTTAAAATTTAATAAAAATATACTATTTATTTTTGTAAATATTTTATTTTATCTTATTTCTTACGTCACTGCAAATTTATTTTTTATCCATAAAATTAGGGATATTGCTTTGGGGAGATGGTTTGAACGTTCCTTTCCTACGTTTTTTTTTCCATGATCACTTTTAAGATTTCTGATTAGTTAATGTTTTTTTTTTTTTTCACAAGATGCTTCTATTCGTTAATTTGAATTTCTTTTACTAGACATTTCTATTTGTTATCTTGTAGAAGACGTTTGGCATTCACAGATGTGGCAAGTGGCTTGTGAATTGTTGTTTTTCAGTAAATGTTCGGTTTATGAAGGTGCCTCATAACATTAATTATTGAGACTGTAGAATGCAGATGCTGATTGAGCTCTGCGGTCACTTTGGCTGCAGTTGTTCGCTTTTGAGACATCACAATCCGCTTCAATATCCGTCGGTCTCTTTCAGTGAGCTTTTCTTTCGGTCCACACTTTTGCTTTGTCGAGCTTGTCTTGCCACGCAGTGTGTATGCTGCCATGACTTTAGACACTGTACCTCTCGAAACGCTTGAAGGCTGAGATTATTCGTTCACAATTGCTCCAGCTAATCGCGCTTCTACAATTTGGCCTTTTAAAAATCTGAGAGATCTGACATTTTAGGTTTGGACAAACTCCACGACGTATATCACTTCACTAAAGCTATCTCATACTATTGTGATACATACTTTTTATATAAAAACTAGTATTTATGGTTACACATTAATGCTTACGAAGAACATTCTTAAATGTCACAAGTGTATCCATTATTTTGATAACTACCTGTTTATTCTTACTATAGAATATTAGGATGAATTTAACTTTATTTAAAAACTATAAAACTGTATGAGCTAAAAAGAAACCAAACTGCTTTCTGAATCTGTATTAATGTTTCAATAACTTGAAAGGTTTTCACTCTCATTCCACATGACACCCACCCACAAGAAGAAATACATCCATATATTGATTCCTACTACCTTAAAGACGCTCCTCTTTTTTTACGAGATTTAGACAAAATATTATGCTGGAAATTTTTATCCAAAAGAAGTGCAAAAGATGAAATAGCCTTCTGCTCGGAAAAACCTTCATCTCCTTCTGTAATGGATCTTAACCCATCTTAAAAAGAAAGGTAGAAGGAAGAGATTCCCGAAAAGAGTTTTAAATTTCCTCGTATTATCAAATGCTTTGAAAAACTACCTTAACACTTCTTTCTTCTTAAGGAATGCGAAAAAGATTTGGTTTTTTATCTCTTAAGAGATGTCCGCAAAACTAAATTTATATTTTTTTTTTCCTTATCCTACCACACGAGCAGTTTAATTTTCTCAAAAGCTCACACAATTTCCCATGTCGCCGAGCATTAGACGATTACAGAATTTTAAAGAGCTACACAGCAAAGAAAATGTTTCGCTCAAGCCTTTGTTTGACCCTTAAGTTGTGTGTTCCTTTTCTGATAATAAATTTTCCACTATGTTCTAGTTGCTATTGAATATTCAAGCGAAATATAAAGCAAAAATAATTGATCAATGCTTATTTTTTTCCTTCTATATTCTTTTTTAAAATTCACGAAATTTTTGCTATTTATTTTTACATATTTTTTGTGTTATTTTATTTCTTACGTCAGTGCAATTTTATTTATTATCCATAACATTATGGATATCGTTTGCTTCCATAACAATATGAATATTGTTTGTATCCATAACATTATGGATATTGTTGAGGAGATAGTAAGAACGTTTCTTTCCTTTCTTTTTTTTTTCTAATTTACTTTCTGTGTTCTTGATTAGTTATTTTTGTTTCCTTGGCCACTTTCAAGTTTTCTGATTAGTTTTTTTTTTAAAATTTTTTTTCACGAGATACTCTTATTTGTTATTTTGAATTTCTTTCATGAGATACTTAGATTTGTTATCGTTGTATAAGACGTTTGCCATTAACAGATGTGTAAAGGGGCTTGTGAATTGTTGCTTTGCAGTAAATGTTCTGTTTAGGAAGGTGCCTCGTAACTCTCATTATTGATGTTGGCTAATTCAGATGCTGATTGAGTTCTGCAGTCACTTCGGCTGTAGTTGTTTTATTTTTAGAGATTGTAATCCGTTTCAATACCCTTTGGTCTCTTTCACTAGGTTTGTCTTTTTCGTCCACTATTTTGTTTTGCCACGCTGTGTGAATATTGTCATGACGCTAGACATCGTACCTCAAGAAATGCTTAAAAGCTAGGGATGGCTTGATCACAATTAATCCAACTAGCTTGCTGCTATAATTTGGCCACTTTGAAAGTCTATGTGGTCTGACATTTTACGTTTTTGACAAAACCCCAAGACGTATACAACTACACTAAAAACTATTTCATATTATCATGATATACACTTTTATTCCAAAAAAAAATAAATAAATAAATAAAAAATTTAAAAATGGTAGTTAAGATTACATTTTAATGCCTTCATAAATGTCAATTTTATTCTCATTTGTTTCCATTATTTTGATAACCACCTGTATATTCGTAATATAAAATATTAGGAAGAATTTATTTTTTTCTCTGATTTAAAATGTATAAACCTTTACCCATAAAAAACTCACATTACTTTCTTAATCTGTATTAAAGTTTCAATAACTCGAAATATTTTCACTCTCATTCCACAGTAAACCCACCAACCAGTGCAAAGACATCCATATATTGATTCCTACTTACCTCAAAGACGATCCTCTTTTTTTACGAGATTTAGACAAAATATTATGCTGAAAATTTTTTATCCAAAAGAAGTGCAAAAAGATGAAATAGCCTTCTCTTCCAAAACCTTCATCTCCGTCTGTAATGGATCTTAAATAAAAAGGTAGAAGGAAGAGATTCCGAAAAGAGCTTTAAATTTCCTCGCATTATAAAATGCTTTGAAAACTACCTTAACACTTCTTTCTTCTTAAAAGAAATGCGAAAAGATTTGGTTTTTATCTCTTAAGAGATGGGGCAAAAAACTAAATGTATATATATATATAATATTTTTCTTTTCCTAACACACCGGCAGTTTAATTTTCTGAAAGCACACACAATTTCCCCCCTGTCGCCGAGGTTTAGACGATTACAGAATTTTAAAGAGCTACAGAAAAGAAAAATGTTTCACTCAAGCCTTTGTTTGACCCTTAAGTTGTGTGTTCCTTTTCTAATAATAAATTTTCCACTAGGTTTTAGTTGCTATTGAAAAATGAAGCGAAAATATAAAGAAAAAAATATTTTGTCAATGCTAATTTTTTTGCTTCTATATTGTTTTTAAAATTTACGAAATTTTGCTTTTTATTTTTACATATATTTCGTGTTATTTTATTTCTTACGTCAGTGACATTTATTTTTATCCATAAAATTAGAGATATTGTTTTGGGAGAGAGATGTTTTTTTTCCTTCATCGTTTATTTCGTGTCCTCGATTGGTTTTTCGTTTCCTTGACCACTTTATCATTTCTGATGAGATTACTTTTTTTTTTTTTTTTTTAATTTCCTCCAGATACTCTTATTTGTTCATTTGAATTTCTTTCACAAGATTTTTTTTATACTTAATATTTGTTTAAATTTATTTCATGAGTTAATAACTATGTAATTAAATAGTTAAAAAATGTAAAATTGTTGTAAAAGAAAGGGGGCATATATAAATATCTAAAAAAACGATATATGCATGCTTATTTTATAAAATGTATCAAGTGATTTTTTCAGTTTAATAAAGAAATCGTTATATTTTTAAAACATATAAACTTTTCTTAAAGTATTTTAGTTATAATTTACAATAATCTACAACACAACGAACGGTTTCAAAAAAAAAAAAAATCCAAGTATTTATTCAATCTTTACACTTTATCATTAATGTTAACTTCGTTAAAAACCATTGATATATTTTTAACTTAAAACGGATGGATATATGTTTATAGAGTACCGAAAATTATTTTTTTTTTAATTTACGAAGTAAAGTATTCTTCATATAAAAGAAATCATTATATTTTTAAAATGTATTAACTTTCTTTTAAATATAATAATTAAAATTTGCAATAATAGACAAAACAAAGAACTGTTGCAAAATTTAAGCTTTCATTCAAACTTTGCACTTTATCATTTATGTTAACTTTGCTAAAAAAAGCATTGATATATTTTTACCTTAAAACCGATCTATACAGGTTTATTGTATAGATTGCCATACATGATTTTTTTTTTTCAATTTCCGAAGTAAAAAGTATTCTTCATAAAAAGGAATCATTATATGTTTAAACATATTAATTTTTGTGGAAATATAATAATCATAATTTACAATAATCTTCAACATAAAGAACTGTTGTAAAATCCAAGCATCCATAATATTTAAATACTTGGGTTAGCTACAAATAGACTGTAATGTAAGATTAACGACATATAATCGATCCAATAAAGATTAACGCCCACAAGAAATGCCAGTAAATATTTGCAGCAATAAAGATAATATTGGTAGTTGCGTGTAGGATGGACAATTTCATTATAACTTACATGTTACCGATAAAAATGAAATAAAAAAGTAATTTAGGCTCTACTTCAAGAATATTTTGTCCTTGGCAAATAGAGCAATACAGTTTTGATGTGGAAGAATTGTATTTTATTATGTTATAAGATTAGGAAAATATACAATGAAAATATACTGTACAAAAAAATATAATTTTTGTTATAATATTTGTCTGGTAACGTACTTTTAATAATATGTACATAAATATAAAAAAAAAATTAATAAAAAAAAAAAAATAAAAACAGTATAGACTTTTTTTTTTTTATAGTAATACCATGTATAATTATTAGACTACATATAGCCTCGTAATAAAAAATGTTTAACATCAATTTATAAACGATTTATAATTGAAATTTCGCAAACTAAAGCAATGAAAGTTTTTCATTAACATTATAATAATATAAATATTGAAATATTATATTAATCTTCTTAAATGATATAACAGCCCCGTGGTAAACCAAGAAGCAGAATTTGAAACATGAGACGTTTTCTTTTTTACGAGGTAGTTTTGTTAGCCCTGCGCCCAACAGTCTTATTAGACTGGGACCTATGGTTTAAAGTGGATTCAGAACCATTACAGGCATACTACCGCCTGGACTCGAGCCCATAACCTGCGGCACATAAGGTCAGAGTTCTAGCCATTGGGTCATCAGACCCCATATACATAAATACATTGGAAAAAAAGGAATTTCTGTCGGGATAAAAATTCACATTTTGAGTTTTTATTTTCTAAGAAATTTTTATTTAACTGACAAGAAATCTACACAAGGCATAATACAGTTTACACTTCTTAAATACGTACAGCCCAAACAGTTTTTATTTCGAAATTTAGCTACATACCAAATTTCTCGAAATGAAACCAAGAAAAGCTAAAACGTTGAAGAAAGAATACATACTAGAAGGATAATAATCAGCCTGGAATAATAACTTGAATTATGAAATGCGTTATACAATAAAGTCATGTAATCATCATATATTTGTCAATGTTTGGGTGACATAATTTAACAATATCATCGAACAAGTTTCATTAAACATGGCTTAAAAATTTTGGTTCTTGATCAGAGATTCTATTATCAGCTATGTATAACCCAAATAATTTTTATTTTGAAATTTTGTCAAACCAATTTTCTTGAAATAAAATCAGAAATCTAAAATGTTGAAGGAAAATACATTGAAGGATAATATATTTGCTTAGAATAATAATTTTGAATTATAAAATTTATCATACATTACAATCATGTAAAGCATCACCAATACCTTCTACAGCGACTTTTTACCTAGAATCGCAGTGCGAACTTGGAAGCAGTCCGCCGACACAAACTGCTTTATCTGCTGAACCATCCACATCGCTGCTCAACTAAGCACTGATGAAAGCCAATGCACACTTCAGTCAGCAATGTGCGAAATGTGCAATGGCCGGCACATTTGGCATAATTAAAAATCCACCCAGACACGAAACGACCTCAGTTGCAGATGCAGCTTATTTCTGAGTGTCTGCGAAACCTTTGGAGATTTCATTTAGATTGGGTTGGAAAGCCATTAGGGATGGAACTAAGTCCTTGGAAGGAATCGATAGTTTAAACGAATTTATTTTCTGGTTCACCGAATTGTTTTGAAGTTATGTTAAATAAGGTATTCAATTTCATATACAGTGTAATGAATTCCAATTATATGTATGTAATAATTCGATAATATGTATATTACATGTATCTTCTTAGTGTAATTATTTGCAATAATATGTATACTTCCTTGTAGGGTATTTCAATCGATATGGGTGCAAAGAATAGGCAGAATAAAATAATTTTTAATTAACATTTAATTACAAAAAATAATGTATAATGATTTGTGGGCCATAGAATTTTGGATATTAGGTTTAAAATTATTAATATAAAACATAAAAAAAAATTAGACGTTTTTGTAAAATGTATTTTCAAAGGTTGGTTAGTCGTTTTACGGTAATTTTTTGCACACTTTAGGCTAAATAATGTATAATGATTTGTGGGCCATAGAATTTTGGATATTAGGTTTAACATTATTAATTTAAAACATAATAAAATTAGACGTCTTCTGAAAATGTATTTTCAAGGTTGGTTAGTCGCTCTACGATAATTTTTTTTAGGCTAAATAATGTATACACTTTATAGGCTAAATAATGTATATATGATTTGTGGGCCATAGAATTTTGGATATTAGGTTTGTGAAAATTATTAATATAAAAACATAATAAAAATTAGACGTTTCCTGAAAAATGTATTTTCAAGGTTGGTTAGTCGCTCTACGGTAATTTTTTGCACACTTTAGGCTAAATAGATCGGGACCTACACTTTATCTGGATTCGAACCACTCACAAAATTCCCATGTCAATTCCAGGATTCGAATCTGAACCCTGTGGTACCAAAGGCCAAAGCGCTAAGCAATTGGACATCAGACCGCATTAACTCAAGAAAAAAATAGAATAGAAATATTTTAAATTTTCAAAAATGACACTTATTTTTTTTTTTCACATCACTTAAATAAACTAAATTAATTTAAGTCTTCAATGTTTTATTTAATAAAATTTTCCAGTTCTTTTATTATAATATATATATATATATATAAATATTATAAATAATTTAACAATACAACAATCAAATCAACAGATTTCGCAAAATATTGTTTAAAAGTTTTTTGCTTTTGAAAGTGGTCTCTACCTAAATAACTATTTTTCAATGCTAATATTTATTTCGAAATTTTTGCTCCAGATCAAATTTTTTAAATGAAAAAAACCGAGAAATATACAATGTTGAAGAAACGTTACATAAAAAGATAACACATTTGCTTAGATTTACAACTTGGAATTATGAAATGCATGATGCAATGCAATCATGTAATCATCACCAATATCTTCGACAGTGCCTTTACCTTGAATCGCCGTGTGCACTTGGAAAAGTTCGCCGACACAAACTGCCTTATCTGCTAAACCATCCACATGGCTGCTAAACTAAGCACTGATTAAAGCCAATGCACACTTCAGTCAGCAATGTGCGAAATGTGCAATGGCCGGCACATTTGGCATAATTAAAACCCACCCAGACACGTAACGGCCCTCAGTCGCAGATGCAGCTTATTTCTGAGCGTGTGCGAAACCTTGGAGATTTCATTTCGATTGGGTTGGAAAGCCATTAGGTGGAACTGAGTCCTTGGAAGGAATCGATATTTCAAGAGAATTTATTTTCTGGTTCACCGAATAGTTTTGAAGTTATATTAGATAAGGTATTGAATTTCATATACAGTGTAATTATTTACAATAATATGTATATAATAATTCGATAATATGTAACTTCTTAGTGTAATTATGTGTAATACTGTATGATTGCTTACAGGTTATTTCAATTGATATGGGTGCAAAGATTTGGCAGAATAATTTAAAACGCAAAATGAAAATAATATATAATCATTTGAGGGCAATAACTTTTGGTATTAGGTTTAAAATTATTAATATAAAACTTAATAAAAATAAATGTCATTTTCTGAAAAATGTAAATTCAATAAAAAATATTTCGCATTATCAATAATGACGCTTGAGCTCTTTCGTATAACTTAAACAAACTAAATTTCTTTATTTATTATTTGTTATTTATTTAAATTATCCAGTTTTTGTTGTCATTTAAATGAATTCTTAAACTCATGTTTCATTCGTAAGTGCTCAATCTGCATGGGAATACTGAAGCAGAAAAAATCTCTGGTAGCCAGCATGTCAGTTAATGATTACGCACTCTATTTTTGTTCTTAGGTTCTTCTCACCGAGGCGAGAAGTGTTTAAGCGACAAGAGTTGACCAATCATGCGTTCGCCAGAAACCGGTTTGAAATGCACCGCTTCGAGGTTGACCCACTTTCAATTCGAGAAGCGGAATTTCACTCGGCGCAATGCTATTTATGACTTTTCGCTGTGCAGGGTCGAAAATTTTCTCTCCTGCCGCATGTCGCGCCGTCGCCTGTCGCCTCGGTGGGAAGGAACCTTTACTCTGCAATTTCATTTACAGAACTCCAATTGGCTCAATTTAGGACCTCTTTGCACGACTATTCCATTAGGCTGCAAAGAGTGAGCGAAATGCCTGGCCTCTATGAAACTGTTCGCCAATCACTTCTTCGACTAAACCAAGCATGTGTTACTATTCGTGGTCGCAATATTGCAGTTATTGCAAACATTTTTTTGTTTGCGCCTCAACGCTTCACTTCCGATCCTACATTACTATACAGAGAATGTAGGTTTCAGTAATCTGTACCACCTCTCAAAATCTGTCTCATAATCGTTGAATCACCTTGACTGTTAACATACCTTATCGTAGAACGCCAATTCATCAGAAAACTGATATCTTGCCCTATCGGGATTTTTATTGGCTGAGGTTCTATAATGCTAGATTTTAATATTCGAAGGAAATAATCACTTTTAGTCATCATATGTGACATATCCTCAGTGTCCTGCAGTGCGGATGGGCATCCGTGAAGTAGTTTACTCATGGATTTAGGGAAGGGGGCAGCTTCTGTTCTCATGGAGCACCCGTAGGTAGAAGTCTGACTTCTGCTCCGTGACGCTCTTACAGTCATAAGAGACCGGGACCTATGGATTAAAGTGGATTCCGAACCACTACAAACATCCATGGCACCGCCGGGACTCGAACTCGAAATCCTGTGGCACCGAGCGCCAGAGCACTAGATACTCGGACATTCAGGCCCAGACCGCATATACTCCAAGTAACGGATTGCAGGTACAGTAATTATTTTCTGAATGAGAGTTTTTTAAAAGAATAGAATGACATACGCTTTAACCAACTGTAATTTAACTACCAATTGTCACTCTCACTGTCATCATGGTTAATTATCTTCATTTATCCTTTTCATGTCTGTGTAAGTCTATTGCATTTTTATAAATTTAATATCTCTCCTTAGAGTCCCTTCCTGGAAGGACCACTAGAAGATTTCCTGGAAGAACTTTTTATTGTTCGATTACTTATATTTAGGGATTGCAATATCGGAACAAAAGCTCAATACCGGTATTCGGTATTTTTAGATCTTTAATACTGGTAGTAGAAATTTTAGAAAAAGAAAAAAAGCACAGGTGTTTTTTTTTTTTTTTATTTGCTAATTTTATTAGAGAATGTAAATGTCACAAAATATTTGTAACTTATAAATTATAACAGTATATAAAGAATCACAAAAAGCAAAGGAACATCATATTCATTTAAATCTCAAAAAAGTGTAAATATCACTATTCAGTCTGTGGTACTATTACAAATATTTGAAATGTGATCTTAAAAACATAATGCATCATTTGTACTATCATTAAGCCTGGAACGTAATTTTGTGTAAAAATTACCAGCTGGCGAAAACGCTCTTTCAGCATCTTCAATAGTTGGTGGTACTGTTAGCAATGCGATATACTTTTTCTAAGTATTTGCCTCTAAACCCCTCACCTTTAAATAAATCTATTTCTCGTCGGATTGTTTCGGATGTAGCTGATTTCTGTATTGTATTTTGGTTTGTTGAAATTTTTTAGTTATCGCTAATTCTAATTTTTATTCAAGTTTATCAAAAATGCTAATAAGTAAAAAATGCAGTAAAAGTGTGAAAGAAATTCCCTTTTCACTATTCCTTTTCACTATCATATTATTCCTTTTCACTATCTGAAGAAATCCCTTTTATCATCATATCTTCGATAACTATGAATGTGGAATGACATGTATTCTAAATTTCTAGTAAATACCGAAAACGGCATTTAAACTTGTGAATACCGGTATTACAAAATTGTAGAATTGGCTCAAAATACCGGTATTCGGTATCCCGGTATAGCAATCCCTACTTATATTATAATTATAAAAACTAACTAGAATAGCCATCGTACAGATGTGATTTCCTTTCAATCTTAAAAAGTGTAACTTATTGGCTACTCATGGTGCATTCTAGACAAGGCTGAATCTGCTACAAAAATTTGCCATTTATGGAGAAGGATCTAAAGTTTAGTCTCTTTGAATGTGATAAATACATAAACAAAACATCTTTTTCAATTTCAGATACAAAGTTAAAGAAATATTTAATTAAGTAATGTTCTGCTTTAAGTATCTGTTTCTAAGAAAACGCAATAAATTCGTGCAAATCTTTAAGAATACTTAATTACTTTTCCTTTAATTTAAATATTTAATTCCTTTTAAAATTATGATGTTAATAAGAAATATTGATCCCTTGACATTAAGAATTGTTGACATACAGCTTAAATTATTTGAGCTGGAATATGCTAAGAACAATCTTTGTAGACATTTATTTATTCTTAAGAAATAGTCCTAATTTATTCATCTACATGCGAAGTATTAAGATTAGAAAATGCCTGAACTCCTTAGAGATGTCTAGAAAATGTGTTACAATTTTTCCTATTGTATTTATTTTGTTTTCGTTTATCAAAAATGCTAATAAGTAAAAAAATGCAAAATTAAGTATAACTTTATTCTTTTTACTTCATATAGTATGCTTTTAGGATATTTTTGTGCATAATGTGTTATTATTTTTCTGTAAAATGTGTTACAATTTTTTGTATTATATTTATTTTATTTTATTTTATCAACAATGCTACTAAGTAAAAAAAAAAAAAATGAAAAATTAAGAACTTTATTCTTTCAATTCGTATGTTAAATTTTAGGATTTTTTTTTTAACTTCATAGCTTCACACAATTTTTTCAAATTAAAAATATATATATAGTAAAAAAGTAACTAATTTATTAGATTAGTTATTTGCATATTTTAAAGGTGTTCCATACAATATATATATTTTGAAAACAAGTAAATGTGTTAAAATTTTTCATATTATATTTATTTTTGTTTCGTTTAAAGTACAAAAATCAATTAATTAGATATATATATATATATATATATGATGACATATAAATGATATGATGTGAAAAAATATCTATCGCATTTTCTTATTATATATAGAAAATGCATTACATTTTTCACATCATATTTATTTTATTTTCGTTAATCAGAAAACGATTCTTAGTACAAAAAAAGCAAAATCAAATAGTGCTTTATTTTTTATTTCATATAATGCAGCTTTAGGATATTTTCATAACTTCAAGCAGTAAGTCAAATATAAAAAAAAATTATAACAAAAATAACTAATTTTATATATCTAATATATAAAATTCTTCTGTCACAGTGTTTGTTGCCAAACTCCTCGGAAAAGGCTTGACCGATTCTTATGAAAATTTTGTGCATATTTGGTAGGTCTGCGTATCGGTCGTAATCTATTTTTTAAACTACTAAGTGATAAGGGTGGTCCACCTAGATATGTTTTAAATTTTTTTGGCAAAAACAATGTAGTGTTAACAATGTAGCGTTTTTGCACGTGTGTTTAAACAAAAATTAAAATCTTTAATCGGCTCCATTTTTTTGACTTTTATTTAATTAAGTGATCTTATATAAATCAACACGTGTTGTGAACTCGCGCCATCAACGGCCGTTGCTTTACCTGTATATATTATGCGCAATATTTTTGTGGAAATAGTTTTAATTTAAAAGAGAAATATTTACGTGTTAAATAAATATACGTGTTTTATCATTTTAAAGGTAAGTCAAATAATAAGAGAACAAATACTGTTATATTTGCAAGTGTAGCGTGCTAATGTTTAGATAAGCAAAATTGGCAACTTTATTATTGTTCTAAGAAAAATAAAGATGGCTGTTAATGCGTTTTTACAAGTGTAATTGTGTTGTAATTTACTTTATTGTGGCGAATCTGGGATTCCAGTAAAATAAGTGTTATTTGCAATTCGAAAGCATAATATTATCGAAAGCATAAACTTTATTTTGAAAGAGAGATAACGTAACATTTTATGACTGTTAGTGACTTTCGTTTTTACGTTAAAAATTCAATTATATTTTACTGTTTTTCACCATTAAGTACTTTAATTTGATATATGTATATGTTTCATTTAGAGTTAGAGAATTGTTTGACATTAATCGTTGGTTTGTACCATATTCACCTCTGCTGAGAAAAACGTTCAATGTTCATATTAATGTTGAGTTCTGAAGTTCGGTAAAAGCATAAAAATATATTTTTGCAAGTATGTGAATAAAAGGACATGATATGGCTGTATTTAGAATTGAAAATACCAATGTGAATGCTCCTCCATTGAATAACAACAATGAAATAACGAACTACCAAATTGGCCAGTACATCAGCTCCAATGAAGCTGTCTGGCGTATCTTCGGTTTCCCAATTCATGAACGGGATCCAGCAGCTATCCATTTAGCTGTCCATCTTGAAAACGGCCAGTGCGTATTTTCACCATTGAGACAGCGCTTGATCGTGCTATAAATCCAACAAAACTACACTCACCGAATTTTTTTTTTAATTGTGTAATAATGTGCGGATTCTTTTGGTGCCTTCGCACAAACACTACTCTATGCAGAAGTAGCACGCTATTTTACGTGGACTCAATCAAAAAATGGATGCCCCGCAAGCAAGGCACACCAGTTGATGCATGCCCCGGTTTATTCAAATCAAATATTTGGGTCCTGTATATACAGTCAATCCAAGGCAGACTGACTGCTTTTATCTGCGACTGTTGTTGCTTAATGTCACCAGCCCATTGTCATTTTTAAGATATGCGTAAAGTAAATGGACAACAGTATCCAACGAATAAAGATGCATGCCTTGCACTAGGTTTGCTAGAAGACGATAATCATTGGGACAGTATGCTTACTGAAGCAGCATTAAGCTGTACAGGAACACAAATTAGTCTATTATTCGCTATAGTGTTGACTGCATGTTTCCGGCTCGAGCACAAACGTTGTGGGATAATCACAAAGATTCAATGACTGAAGATATATTGCATCGACATCGTACAAGGTGCAACGATCTAACGATATCATTCAGCGACGCAATGTGCAATGAAGCACTAATTGCTATCGATGATCTTTTGCATTGTCATTGCAATTTACAAATCAGTCATTTTGGTATGAGTTCACCAAATCGAAATGCATCTTACTTAATCAACACTGATATGAGTCGTGAACTGCTGTACAATACTGTAGAAATGGCAGCGATAGTTACTCGCAATGTCCCACTACTGGCTGATGAACAAAAAATCTATTTTACGACCGCATTATGCTGGCAGCTTCGGCAGGCCAAGGGAATTCTTTTTTGGATGCACCTGGTGGAACTGGCAAAACATTTCTCAATTCTCTACTTCTTGCTGATATACGACCAAAAAATGGCATCGCATTGGCCGTTGCATCATCTGGGATTGCAGCCACTTTATTAGATGGAGGCAGAACAGCTCATTCAGCATTTAAGCTGCCACTGAATATTCAAAATAAAACAGATGCAGTGTGCAATGTAAAGAAACAATCGTCCATGGTCACAGTGCTGAAACAGTGTAAAATTATCATCTGGGATGAATGCACTAGGACACACAAACATTCGCTTGAGGCATTGAACAGGACATTGAAGGATATAAAAAACAATGACAAACTATTTGGCGGCACTCTGTCACTCCTTTCAGGTGATTTCAGGCAAAACACTTCATGTCATTCCACGTTCAACATACGCTGATGAGATCAACGGTTGCTTAAAATCATCGTCACTGTGGCGTAATGTTGAAAAATGACAACTAAAAGTAAACATGTGCGTTCAAATGCTTCAAGATCCATCCGCTGAAACATTCTCAAAACAACTGTTAGATATTGACGATGGAAAAGTTGCTAAAAAGAATGATGGAAAAGTTGCTGTACATGAAAATACTGGATGCATAAAATTGCCGACAGATTTCTGCACAATCATCGACTCGCAAAATATTCTCATCGACCACATATTTCCCAATATATGCACACAATTCAAAAATCTTGATTGGTTTGCAGAAAGAGCAATTTTGGCAGCAAAAAATGTGGACGTCAATGGTTTAAATTCCAAGATACAACAGTTGTTGCCAGGGGACTTGATGTTATACAAATCTGTCGATACAGTTTGCGATGCCAATGAAGCCGTAAATTATCAATTGAGTTTTTGAATTCATTGGTTTGCCAGGCATGCCACCGAATCAATTACAATTAAAGGTTGGATCTCGGTTATTTTGATTCATAATTTGAACCCACCACGGCTGCGCAATGGAACAGGATTAGTCATTAAAAAATTAATGAAAAACGTTATTGAAGCCAGCATTTTGAATGGCAAGTACCGAGGCGAAAATATATTGCTGCCACGAATCCCTATGATACTCACAGATGTGCCAATTGAATTCAAACGTATTCAATTTCCAATTAGGCATTCGCATTGACAATCAATAAGTCGCAAAGGCCAAACGATGTCTGTTTGTGGTTTAGATTTGGCCGCACCATGTTTTCCCACGGACAACTATACGTGGCATTTTCGCGTGTGGGTAAACCATCCAGTTAGTTTGTGTTGGCTAGACGGACTAACCAAAAATACTATACACTCCATTGCACTTAGAGATTGATGTTGATTATTTTTTAATTGCCATAATTAGTAGTAAATATGTAAATAACTATTTTTGATGCATATACAGCTATTATATAATGTAATTTAAAATATATTTCTTAATTTAATGAAGTATAAAAGAGGAAATAAATAAATGGTTAGTGTATTATCATTTTATAGGCCGCCATTGTCTGCAAGTTCCATTCCTCTTCCAATCATAACCACATTCATAATAACTCCATCATAACTAAAAAGTACTTTATAGAAATAATGTATATGGTAAAACAACGTTTGTCGGGTCAACTAGTATATATATATCTATATTTAATAATTAAAAAATTAAAAAAACGAGCTGCAATGTTTCATATATTTATTTTGTTGTCATTTATCAAATAATGCTACTAGGTAAAAAAAAAAAAATGCAAAATCAAATAGAACTTTATTCTTTCACTTCATATACTATGTCTTTAGGTTATTTTTGTGTATAAGCAATCAGTTATTTGCATATTTTAAAAGGTATTCTATAGAATATATGTTGCTATATATATGTATATAAATTTAAATTATAATTTATCACTTTCAACCTTCACTAATATATTAATATTGATAATATGCACAATAGCTATGGACATCTGGGCATACAATATACATAATCCCTCAAAACGCCTATTCACATATTACTATGCTCTAGACGTATCGCTTTATTATTAAACCGTTGAAGCTTTACAATAAACTGATCAAAGGTAAATGCATTTCCAATACAGGTATGATAAATGACCCTTTTAGTAAATTGTATAGTGTGCTCATTCTAAGTTGATGTCATAATAAATCGCCTGTGTATTATAATGTTATTAATAAAAAGGACTTTAATTATATAACAGTTTCACTAAACTTCTCTTTTGTATTTGTTATCAATCAATAACATGCTAAATGAGACTAATTTATATAATTATTATAAATACAAAAAATATTCTTTTAATAAATTGGATTTATTCACCGTTAGGTTAGAAAAACCTTTTAGTGATTCATAATTATTAACATAAATTTAATATTAAAAAAATTATTAAAAAGGATCAAATTTAATGTACTTAATTGCGGATCGAAATAACATTATAAATCACTTATAAAATTTAGGCGCTAAGCAACAAAATTTTCATAACAGCAAAATATTTTTTGTAGGTTTTTAGGTATAAATGATTGAACAAAAAAATTACAAATAACAACTTTAGTTAAATATTGACATAGAACGTATACATAGTTCATCAATTAATGTGATTTAAAAAAAAATAATTTAGTGGCTATCTGACTTTGATGATAAAATATCAAAAATTTAGTATGGTTAACAAGTGTTATAGCTTAAGAATAATTATTGTACATTTAGATAGTTAGCATTTTATTTGTAATTTCTGATAAAAATATATGATTATTTTTAGAAAAAGGAAACGAAGTATTTAATTATTTTTGGAAGTAATAAACAATAAATTAAAAGTTGGAAAATATGTTAATGACATTTATTTTATTAGCTATATCCAGATTATATGCAATTGTCCCGTGTGGGGTCCAGGTTAGAATGGCTGCACTGTCGTAAAAAGTCGACTGCAATTGGTACCCTGTGCCAGGAGGTATAACCAGATGGGGTAAAGTCAGACATCTCCCTTTGGATGCCACACGTCTTTTGTGCCGCAATGTCAAGTACAAAAAGATGTTGTATTTTTACCCATTATCATGACTCGTCGGTTTAAGACCCACGGGATCATAGATTTGATCTAGATGTTGCTGTCGACTAAGTGGGATAAGAAACAACAGCAGATATTTGTAAGCACTATTGTTGCTTGAAAACGGTTTCATCCAGAATACAAATTATATTTCCTCTACAGATTACAAATTCTCTTTCATCCATACTACAAAATATTAATCATCATGTACAAGAACATTTAAAATGACACGTAAGATATATGACCGTATGCTTTCTTTTTAACTGCGTAAGGCGTCAAAAGATAATTTTTACGATTTTAACTAAATTAGTTTTTTACAAGATGGTATTAATTTTGCATATTCTCAATAAAATTCCATGTTCAATTCAAAAGCTTAATTCAAAAGTGAAAAGTGAAAAATGAAGCTTTCCGATAAAAAATTGGTAAATGTTTAATTTCTTTTACCCCTTGTGCCAAATTAATCGCCATATTGAGAAAAATCGCCAAGTAAACAGACAAAATTGCAGCAACAGTTACAGCTTATGTATAATTAATTGTAACAATAATTTTATATCTTTTTTAACTACAATTAATTGTAATTTAATTAACAATTAACTGTAATTAATAAATAGTTATCTGTAATATTTAACCAATAAATGTAATTTAATTTAACTTTTTAAGCCTATAGGACTTGGCGATATATTCTAGGTTGCAACATTGGCGATTTATTTGGAATACAGGATTTGTGATTTTATTGAGTGATTTTTAAAATACAGATTGATGCTAATGAAAGAGTTGTGAAAATGAAAACTAGATGCAATAAAAAAAACTTGCACTTATAAAGCAAAACAAAACAAAAAAAAAAATAGCATGTGGATATCCAGTAATACGTCATTTTAGCTATCACAAGATCGCAGTTATTTCAAATAATTTTAATTAAAACTAACGATTAAAGATTAAAAAAATTAAAAAAATTGATCTTAAAATAAAAATGAAAACATTGAATCTATCAGATAAAAAAATCACACGTGATTTTTTAATTTAAAAGAAATAGGCAAAGTCACAACAAAAAAAATCAATATAAAAAAAAAAAATGACATGTCAAAAACAGAAATTATATCTACTAAGAAAAGTAAATTGTAACAACAAAAAAAATATAAAAATAACACAAAAATAAGCGCATACGAATTCAGGTAAATCAAATGAAAAATTCGATTAAAATTAAAGAGAAATAAAAATAAAAATTCAAATGAAACTCTCTAATATATTTTTTTGTAAAAATTCGTTTTTTCTAGTCAGAATTCTATATTTAATCATGCAATATCCAGCAAAGTAGTTTTGAAACGGTAGGAAAATATTTGAATTCAATACTTTATTTCTCAAGAGAATTAGCTCAAATGTTTATTTTGATTTATCTCTTCAAATTTCATTTAGCCTGTATGATTTGACAAACTAACAGAAAAATTTACATGTGTGTTAAATCCAAACATTGCACTCTCCTATTGAAATAATTTCAGCCGCCTATTTAAAATAATTTAATCGTATACTATCCAAAAAAAAAATGTTATTACTGCTTCTCAGATTGGCTCCTTTTTAATAAAATATATTTGAATTCTAAAAGAACGAAAATCACATGGTGCTCTAATTACAATACCCCCGCCTGCATTTATACGTCATACTTGTAATATAAAATATAAATATTATATAATGATAATGTGTACACTGTCATACACGCATGATCAATTTCTACACATAGTTAGTTCTATCAATTATTCGATGGATTGCTAAACACTCAGTTTAAAGGTATAAACATATATATATATATATATATATATATATATAATTCTAATGCAGCTGGAAAACACTTAGACAATTGTCTTCGATGCCTTAAGGCAAGCGTTACACCGACGTTACTCACTTAGCACCACCCAGGAGGTGCGTTTGGCTTGAAGATAAGCTACAGACGGGGAACAACAATACCTCAGCAACGCGCTACGATCATGTTAGACTAGGACCTACTGTTTACAATGGATTCCGAACCACTACAAATATCTAAGGCACCGCCGTGGCTCTAACCCGAAACATGTACCGAGCGCCAGAGCACTAGCCACTCTGCCATTCAGACCCATATATATATAAATATGTGATTTTATTTATCCATAATTACATAATTGCATTCCGATTTCTCGTTTAAAGATTTCAATTGCAGCAATAGTCTCTGGTGGCATATCGGACATCATATCTTCATTCAGGCTTCCAGTTGGCTGCATTATTATCATGTTGTATTTTAACCCAATAAGGACCACAACATTTTTTATTTGAAGAATTATTGTGTGCACTTATTACATAAATATATGGGTATTTTTTTTTTGGGGGGTGCAGGGTATTTCGTGTCATTGATCACTTTCAATTTCACTTTTTGATCACTTTCAATATATATATATGTTATTTTAATTGCAAAATAACTGAATAATTATTAAATAATTTAGTAAAAACATAATTCAGTTGGAAAATTAATGTAAAATTGTTAGTAATAATAATAATAATAAATAAAAAAAAATAATAATAAAACGTCTGGTAAAAGCAAAGATAAGTATATTTCAAATTTGAAATGAGATTTTACAAGAATAAATATAGTTATACTATATAGTTTTTTATGTTTTATTTATTTTTTTCTCCAGTTTTGAACGAAAACCGATGGAGAAAATTTATTGCCTGAATGTGATTTATTCCTATTTGCCTTTCTATATTTGTTTAAGATAGCTGTTATGCGTTTTGTTCTTACATCTCAAACGTCCTCAAAGTTTATGGTTGACAAGGGCATCGGTCCATCCCATTACAATATTTTTATATATAGTTAAAGGAAAATTGAAATTCCAAAATATTTATTTTCACATAAGTTACATAAAAGGTTTCTAAAACGCAACGATATCCCAATACAATTCCCATTGGGGCATAATTATAATGAGGGCATAATATACCAATTTTTAAATCTATGCCATTTTAAGGCACATCACATTTTCTACATATTTTCTAATTTAGTAGAAAAACAAGGAGCTTCATTAATGTTTTTGATTGATACTGGCATCTATATTAACAATTGTAACCATGCTTCATCTTACGCATTGCCAAGAGAAATGATCAGTTGGCCTACAGACTTTCACACGGATAGGAAGTTTATTTTGCACATCTTGCGCTTATCTGAGTAGGAAGTTTTCAGCTTAGATGCGGAGCCCTTCGAAGAATCTATAATTATCTGTATTGAAATGTGTAAAATATTCCATGCCTCTAATTATATGTGCGTGTTGTTTGTGCGTGTGTCAGTAAAGCTGTGAATTCTCCATCTTGTACCTCAAATATCTCAACTCTGTTGTCTTCTTTTTCTGTTCCATAAATTAACACACTTTCAGTTGATGTATATAAAGTATTTATTCACATTCCAACAATACGTATTCGAGCGACTGCCCGCCAACCACACTCGCGTTCCTTCTTCTGCCCTTGCTGTTACATTTTTCATCCCGTATAAGACATTCGCCTTATATGGAGTTACAGAAGGAGGAGTTATGGAAGAGCCTCTTGGCTGTGGCGCCATCTATTGTCATTTATAATGACAAATAGTTTACAACTCCAAATCACAATCTTGCTACTACACGATTCAAATGTAAAGAAAAATACCTGCAAAATTGTAAATTTGAAGGACTACTTATTACCAAAAAAATTATTACGCGAGACAAAATTTATTATTTCCCATAATCAAGGAAGTTTTCCTATCCATACAGACGAATAGATGTAAAATATTTATAATAAGAAAAACAGGAAAAAAAAAAAAAAAAAATTAATGTAGCTAATATTAAATGGCTTAATATCCCATAGAAATCCCATTTTAAAATCTATGTAACCACAAATTGTTTAAACAATATCGTTGACCTTTGCCATTCATCCAATTTTTAGTGTTAGTACCATTCTCTAAAGAAATATCATTAAAAAATTTTAAAAAATAGTATAGCCTTTTAAAATGTTTAATTTATTTAAGTACATAATAATATTACATTAAATTAATTTTACATTTACTTATTTACGAGTATTAAATTTTGGTATCTAAACATTTCATAGAATTTCATACTTTCAGTAAATTATTGATTATAATTTTTCGCTTTTACACATTGTTCGTCAGACACTTTGAAAGTATGAAAAAAGAGGAATTTATTATGTTCTCTCTATACATTCAAAAGCACTTTGAATCATATTATCCTTATTAATATATTTTAACTTCAAAACAAAATTTCAACATTTAATTTATCCGAAAAAAAAACAACAAAAATATATTTAAAATGTTTGTTTATAAATTTATTGTGTATAGAACATTTATATCAGCTAATATTTTTCAATTAGTAGTGACATTCTGATATAGATTTGCAGTATCGTCGTTAAGATAATGACAATATTCAATTATATTATTATATTTTTTTTTATAATTAATATACAAAAATAAAAATATAACGCAATTGAAATTAAAATTAAACGCAATGAATAATTTTAAATCTGCTTAAAAAATATCGCTTGCACGAGAATTTCAACATTTAGTTACGGTTTATCAGTAAGAAAACTCAATTTCGTAAATGTTTTGATTGGAAATGTTGCCTATGTTAACAATTCAAATGTAAAACAAACAAATAAATAAATAAAAATAAAATAAAAAACAAATAAAATTGTTATCCATTAAATTAGAATTTAATGTAACAGCTACACGCTTAACAACATTCTTAAAAAATAAAAAAAATATATATATACAAAATTCAAACGATTTCCTTTTCAAGAAAAATCTCGTTTTCATTTTGAAGTAAAATTAATTGTGCTTTAATCAGACGATCTTTTAGAACAATTTTACAATATTTTTTTCGTCTGAATTAAATTCTTTATTAAATTATTTAGCAATTCTCAATTGATTTGTAAAATTATGTATCAAAATAGATTGAAAGAAATTAAAAAAAGAAATTCGTAGAAGAAATTTAAAAAATAATTATAGATTTCGGTAAAAATTTATCAAAAATTGAAAGTGATAAAAGACATGAAAAAACCCAATACCCATGAATTTATGTATAAAAAAAAAATGTCTGCAAATTTAAATAAAAGAAAAACAGATTATATACATAAGAAAAATAAGCAAAGAAACATTATTGTGAGAAATAATTAGCAAAGAAATATTATTGCAAGAAAAAAATTTAAAAAAACAAATATTATTTTAAGAAAAATTAATCAAAGAAATAATATTGTAAGCAAAAGTAAACACAGAACTATTAATATAAGAAAAATAAACAAAGAATAATATCGCATTACTGTAAGAAAATAAACAAAGAAATATTAATGCAAGAAAAAAATATATTATGCCATGAAAAAAAGCAAGGTAATATTATAAAAAAATAAGTAAAGAAATATTATTGTTGGAAATAAATAAGAAAATGTATGAAAAATATATCATTAATGTATAAATGAATGTATGAAACGTATGAAAAATATAATTATATAAAAAAAAAAGAAAAAAAATTAGAAGAAAAAATAAGCAAAGAAACATTATTATAAAAACAAAATAAGAAAAAAAAAATTTAAAAATACACGATTAAGTTATAAAAAATAGGTGTACAAATACATTCTACATAAAAAAAATAACTTGTGATCATATCTTAAAAAAAAATTCGAAAACATTCCAAATCGTGATCATGTTCCCAAATAAAAAGAAAAAACGACAGCAACAGAGACTAAAACACGGATAAATATACAAGAAAATTCTAAATATAACTTGTATTCCTTTGTTCTTCTCTTTCACTTTTAGAGGGATGTTATCGAAATTCGATAAACGATACAAGACTAAAAACTACCCCTCCTAAAAAAGAAGAACAAGATAATCGAGAAGATAAGAATGAATCAAGCACACAGTTACAGTGAGAAGAACAAAAGTAATGCCTCTTCGACCCCCACCGAATGGAAACAGAAAGTAGAAATCGACCCTCAAATTAAAGTAGGAGACCTGTCAATAGAATAAATGAAATTAAATGGAAACTTAAGGTGAAAAATGGAATTCCTGTCTGCACGATCATTACTGTCATGGGAAGGAGGAAGGCGAGCTCATTTAGAAATCAAGGGGAAGCCTGGTGCAGAGGATGGAGAAAAAAAAAATGGTGCAATAGTTACGACGCAGAAAGTGCACCATTTCGGATCTGAGATGAGATAGATAATGCAGCTCAGAATTGCTGATTCCAAAAATGATTTTTTTTTCATGGTATTATGTGGTTGATAAAAAGAGATGAGTGGTTTGAAGTTGGAACTTGCAAAGGAATTCAAATTTTTATGGTAGTCCAGAATATATTTAAATATTTCAAAACAATATCAATTTCATTTTTATGTAGGTTATACGGTTATTTCATATTATAACGCAACTATTTAATTCACTTTCAATTCAAATTAATTTTAAATATTATTGTAAGATAAAATAGGCAAAGCAATATTACTGTATGAAAAAATAAACAAAGAAATATTATTCCAAAGAAACAATAGCCAAATAAATATTATAAGAAAAAATAGTAAAAATTAATATTTTAAGAAAAATAAACAAAAAATTATTATCGTAAGATGAAATAAGCAATGAAATATTATTGTAAGAAAAACCAACAAAGAAATATTACTGTAAGAAAAAAAATAAACAAAAAAATATTGTATGAAAAAAATATATATTATTTGTACGAAAAAATAAGCAAAAAAAAAAAAAATTATTATAAGAAATAAAAACAAAAACAAAAAAATAAATAAATAAAAAAAAAAAAGTACCTAATTTAGTCATGAAAAATAGATGCAAAAGTGCAGATACATTTTACATAAAATAAACAACTTGTAATCATACAAATCTAAAAAAAAAAAAAAAAAAAAAAAATCAATTCAAAATCTTGATCATGTTCCCAAATACAGAAAAAAAACGATAGAAACAGAGGCTAAAAACACAGATAAATATTATACGAGAAGATTCTAAATATAACTCGTATTCCCTTGTTCTTCTCTTTCACTTTTATGGGGATGTTACCGACATTCGATAAATGATACAAGGCTAAAAACTACCCGTCCTAAAAAATAGAACAAGATAAGAAAGATAAGATCGAAGCAAGCACACAGTTACAGTTAAAAGAACAAAAACGGAACGAAGTAATGCCTGTTCGACCCCCCACTGAATGGAAAACAGAAAGCAAAAAAACCCAGAAATCGGAAATAAACTTAAATTAAAGTAGGAAACCTGTCAATGGAATAAATGAAATTAAATGGAAACTTAAGGTGAAAAATGGAATTCCTGTCTGCACCACCATTACTGTCATGGGATGGAGGAAGGCATAGCTCATTTATAAATCAAGGGGATGGCTGGTGCAAATGATGGATAAAAAAAAAAAAATGATGCATTTGTTACGACGCAGAAAATGCACCATTTCGGATCTGAGATGAGATAGATAATGCAGCTCGGAATTGTTGATTCCAAAAGTGATTTTTTTGGTAGAATGTGGTTGATAGAATGAGATGAGTGGTTGAACGTTGGAATGGGTTTCAAATTTTTATGGTAGTCTCGAATATATCAAAAATATCTCAAAACTATATAGATTTTATTTTATTTAGTTTATATAGGTGTCTCAAATTAGTTTATTTACCGCATTTAATTCCCTCGTGAAATGAATTAAAAGAATAATGATGGATTTCAATGAAAAATATCTGAAATTGGATTTGATGAAAGATGAAAACCACACTCTACAAAACAAAACCCATGTATTTTAGGCTATAAACAATTTGGAAATTATATAAAAGAAAGTCCACCATCAATATATATTTAAGAAAGAATAAGCAAATAAATATTATTGTATGAATGAATAAGCAAATAAATATTATTGTATGAAGGAATAAGCAAATAAATATTATACATATGAAGGAATAAGCAAAAAAATATTATTGTAAAAAAAAAAATAGGCAAAAAAATACTTGATTCAAAAGTGATAGAATAAGAACACCATTTATTGTAAGGAAAAAAAAAAAAAAAAAAATATTATAAGAAAAAAATTAACAAAAAAAACATTAACATAAGAAAAAAAATATCATAGGAAACTTAAAAATACACGATTTAGTCAAAAAAAAACTATTTAATTCACAAATGTATTCTACATAAATAACTGGTAATCATACAAATATAAAAAAAAATATCGAAAGCATTCAAAATCTTGATCATGTTCCCACTACCAAATCTATTCAAATCACCATGAAAACTGCCTGAAGAAAAACTGCGCAAAGAAATAATATTAGAAAAAAATAAGCAAGGAAATATTCTTGAAGAAAAAATAAGAAAAATATAATTGTCAGAAAAAAATAACCCAAAAATATTATTGTACGGAAAATAAGCAAAATCAATTTTAAAAATACATAATTTAGTCACAACAAATATATGCACAACTACACATGCGTTCTATATTATAATAAATAGCTTCATAAATCATAAAAAAAAAAAAAAAAATTGAAACCATTCAAAATCTTGATCCTGTTCCCAAATAAAAAAAAAATAACCATTTGAAACAAAGGCTCAAAGCACAGATAAATATACGAGGAAGTTTCTAAATATAACTTGTATTCCATTGTTATTCTCTTTCACTTTTAGAGGAGTCAACAAGATAAGAACAAAGAAAATCGACAAGATAAGAATGAAGCACAGTTACAGTTAAAAGAACAAAAGTAATGCCTCTTCGACTCATCCCCAACGAATGGAAACAGAAAGTAGGAATCCAAAAAACGAACAGAAACTTAAATTAAAGTGGGAGATCTATCATTGGAATAAATGAAATTAAATGAAAACTTAAGGTGAAAAATGGAATTCCTGTCTGCACCATCATTACTGTCAACGGAAGGAGGAAGGCAGAGCTCATTTATAAATCAAGGGGTGGCTGGTGCAGAGGAAGAAGAAAAATATCTGATATGGATCTGATATGAGATGGATAATACAGCTCAGAATTGCTGATTCCAAAAGTGATTTTTTTGTAGTATTATGTGGTTGATAAAAAGAGACGAGTGGTTGAAGTTGGAAATTGCAAAGGATTTCAAATTTTTACGGTAGTCCAGAATATATTTAAATATTTCAAAACAATATCAATTTATATTTTTATGTAGGTTATACGGTTATTTTCAAATTATAACAACTATTTAATTCAATGTGTTCTTTTAGATCAATTCAATTAATATTAAATATTATTGTAAGATAAAATAGGTTAACAGCAATATGACTGTGGTTGAAGGTGAATAAATAAACAAAGAAATATTATTCCAAAGAAACAATAACCAAAATAAATATTATAAGAAAAAAATAGTAGAAATTAATATGTAAGAAAATATAAACAAAAAAATTATTGCAAGAAAATAAGCAATGAAATATTATTTTTGTAGAAAATCCAGCAAGGAAATATTACTGTAAAAAAAATAAACAAAAAATATTGTATTTTCTTCAAAAATATTGATTAGTGTAGGAAAAAAATAAGCAAAAAAAAAAAAAAAAAATTATTATAAGAAATAAAAAAAAAAAACAAAAAAAAATTAAAAAAAAAAGTACATTAAATTTAGTCATAAAAATAGATAAAAAGTGCAGATACATTTTACATAAAATAAACAAATTGTAATCATACAAATCTAAAAAAAAAAAAAATCGAAACAATTCAAAATCTTGATCATGTTCCCAAATACAGATAAAAACGATAGAAACAGAGGCTAAAAAACACAGATAAATATTATACGAGAAGATTCTAAATACAACATGTATTCCCTTGTTCTTCTTTTTCACTTTTATGGGAATGTTACCGAAATTCGATAAACGATACAAGACTAAAAACTACCCCTCCTAAAAACAGAAGAACAAGATAATCGACAAGATAAGAATGAAGCAAGCACAGTTACGGTTAGAAGAACAAAAGTAATGCCTCTTCGACCCCCACCGAATGGAAACAGAAAGAAGAAAACCAGAAACCGACCCTGAAATTAAAGTAGGGAAATCTGTTATTGGAAAAATGAAATTAAATGAAAACTTAAGGTGAAAAATGGAATTCCTGTCTGCACCATCATTACTGTCATGGGAAGGAGGAAGGCAGAGCTCGTTTATAAATCAAGGGGATGGCTGGTGCAAAGGATGGAGAGAAAAAAAAAATGTTGCATTAGTTACGAAGCAGAAAATGCACCATTTCGGATCTGAGATGAGATAGATAATGCAGCTCGGAATTATTGATTCCAAAAATGATTTTTTTTTTTTTTTTTTGGTAGTATGTGGTTGATAGAATGAGATGAGGGTTTGAAGTCGGAATATTGCAACTGGAATTTCAAATTTTTATGGTATCCAGAATATATTTAAATATTTCAAAACAAAATCGATTTAATTTTAGCTAAGGTTATATAGTTATTTCATATTGTAGTTTATTTAGCTCAATTCCAATTTCTTTTGATCACAATTGATCAGCATTTTAAGATTATTCAATGAAGAATCTGAAATTAGAACTTAAAGGAAAACGAAATTTAACATGACTCAATCACCTAACTATCATCTTCAAGTGTGGGCTGATAGAATGTATAGCCACCCATCAATATCTTAACTTTGAAATTGTAAAATAGTTAGGTCTGTTTAAAATTATATTGTTAATATGTTGGCTGTATGGCTGTTGAAAATTGCATTGCACATATGTTGGGTGTATGTCAGTTTAAAATTGAATTGTACATATGTTGGGTGTATGCATAACCACCATCAATATTCTGACGAATAGTTAGGTCAGTTTAAAATTGTTGATTCCGAAATTGTTTTTTTGAAGTTTCTGGCTTTTTAAGATAAGATGAGTGGTTGAAATTGCAACGATATTTCAAATTTTTATAATGGTATAGAATATATTTAAATATTTCAAAACAATATCAATTAATTTTTATTTAGTTTATATTGTTATATCAAATTATAAAGCAACTATTTAATTCAATTTCAATTTGTTCTTTCTAACCACAATATATTATAATTCTTAAGATTAGCCAGTGGCTAAATTCAAATGAAAATAAAAAAAAAAATTAAGTGAAAAAGGAAATTCTAACCTGACACCACCACTATCTATTCAAATCACCATCAATATTCTCTAGTTTGTAATTGTAGATTATTTAGGTCAGTTTAAAATTGTGGATTCAAAAAATTTTTTTTCTAAACAGAAAAAATGAGTGGTTGAAATTGGAAATTGCAATAACTGGATTAATAGGCAAAAAATATTATTGTCAGGAAAAAAAAAAAACAAAGAAAATTTAAAAAAGTACACAATTTAGTCATAAAAAATAGACGCACACGTGCAAATACATTCTACATAAAAAGTAAATAATTTCTAATCATAGAAATCTAAAAAAAAAAAAGAAATCGAAAATATTCAAAATCTTGATCATGTTTCCAATTAATAAAAAAAAAAACGATAGAAACAGAGGCTCAAAAACAGATAAATATACGAGGAGTTTCTAAATATAACATGTATTCCTTTTGTTCTTCTTTTTCACTTTTATGGGGATGTTACCGAAATTCGATAAATGATACAAGACTAAAAACTCCCCACCTTAAAAAAAAGAAGAACAAGAAAATCGACAAGATAAGAATGAAGCAAACACAGTTACAGTTAAAAGAACAAAAAGTAATGCCTCTTAGACCATCCACCGAATGGAAACAGAAAGTAGAAATCCAGAAATCGAACAGAAACTGAAATTAAAGTGGGAGATCTGTCATTGGAATAAATGAAATTAAATGGAAACTTAAGGTGAAAAATGGAATTCCTGTCTGCACCACCATTACTGTCATGGGAAGGCAGAGCTCATTTATAAATCAAGGGGATGGCTGGTGCAGAGGATGGAGAACGAAAAATGGTGCATTAGTTACGACGCAGAAAATGCACCATTTCGGATCTGAGATAAGATAGATAATGCAGCTCGGAATTGTTGATTCCAAAAGTAATTTGTTTTGTTGTGTGTGGTTGATAGAAAGAGATGAGTGGTTGAAGTTGGAATATTAAAATGAGATTTTCAGTTTTTACGGCAGTTCAGAATATATTTAAATATTTCGGAAGAATATAATTAATTTTTATTTAGGTTATATAGTGATTTCAAATTATAATGCAAATATTTAGTTCAATTTTAATATGTTCTTCTGATCAGAATTTATCATACTTAAAAAGACTAACCAATGAAGAAAGGGGAATGAAACTATAATGTATAAATTATAATCAATATTCTGAAGTTTGCAACTGTAGAATAGGTAGATCAGTTCAAAATTGTTGATTCCAAAATGATTCTTTTCTTGAAGTATGTGGTTGATAGAAAGCGATGAGTGGTTGAAGTTGGAATATTGCATCGGGATTTTCAATTTTTATGATAATCCAGAATGTATTTGAATATTTCTAAACAATATCACTTTTTTTTTATTTAATTTATATAGTTATTTCAAATTATAACGTAACTTTTAATTCAATTTCAATTCAATCAATTTACAATATTACTGTAGTAACAAATAATCAAAGAAATATTACTGAGTAAAAAAATAAGCAAAAATATAATTTTTCTTGGGAAAAAAATAACCAAATAAATATTATACGAAAAAAATAGCGAAAAATATTGCAAAATGAAATAAGCGAAAAATATAATATTATAAGAAAAAATAAGCAAAAAGAAAATTTAAAAATACAAGATTTAGTCATAAAAAATATATGCACAAGTACAAATGCAATCTACATAAAATAAATAACATCTAATCATACAAATCTTAAAAACAAATGGAAAAAAATTTAAAATCTTGATCATTTTCCCAAATAAAAAGTAGCAAAAAGAAAGGATGATTTGAAACAGTGACTAAAACATAAATAAATATACGAGAAGTTTCTAAATATAACTTGTATTCCTCTGTTCTTCTATTCCACTTTTATGGGCATGTTACCGAAATTCGATAAACGATAAAAGACTAAAAACTACCCCTCCTAAAAAAGAACAAGATAGACGACAAGATAAGAACGGAACAAGCACAGTTACAGATAACAGAACAAAAGTAATGCCTCTACGACCCCCCACCAAATGGAAACAGAAAGTAGAGATCCAGAAATCGAACAGAAGCTTAAATTAAAGTCGGAGATCTGTTATTGGAACAAATGAAATTAAATGAAAACTTAAGGTGAAAAATGGAATTCCTGTCTGCACCATCATTACTGTCACGGGAAGGCGGAAGGTGAGCTCGTTTATAAATCAATGGGGTGGCTGGTGTAGAGGAAGAAAAAAAAAAAATGGTGCATTAGTTACGATGTAGAATATGCACCATTTCAAATCTGAGATGAGATGGATAATGCAGCTCAGAATTGTTGATTTCAAAAGTGATTTTTTTTTGGTAATATGTGGTTTGATAAAATGAGATGAGAGGTTGAAGTTGGAAATTGCAACAAGATTTCAATTTTTATGTTAGTCCGGCATATATTTAAATATTTCAAAACAATATTATTTATAATTAGGTTATATTGCCTTTTCAAATTATAATCCAGCTATTTAATTCGATTTCAATGTGTTCTTCTCAGGTCAGTTTAAATGTGTAGATTCAATGAAATATTTGGAAAAATTCTGGAAAAATTTCTGGAAATATGCGGTTGACAGAAAGGGATGAGTGGTTGAAGGTGGATATGGTAAGAAAGTATGATTGTAAGAATATTATTGTCAGAAAATAATAAGCAAAATAAGTTTTACTATGAGAAAAAAACAGCAAAAAATATTGTAAGAAAAATATAAACAAAGAAATATTGCAAGAAAAATCGGCAAATTAAAAAATTGTAAGAAAAAATAGCAAAAAAAAAAAAAATTATTATAAGAAAAAAATATTATTCTATGAAAAAATACGAAAAGAAATATTATTGTGAGAAAAATAAGCAAAAAATATTATTGTATGGCGAATAACCAAAGAAAAAAAAGTGAAGAAAGTTTAAAAATGACATAATTTGATAAAAAAAAAAAAAAAAAATAGATGTGCCAACGTACAAACACGTTCGACATAAGATAAATAACTTGTAATCATACTAATTTTTCAAAAAAAAAAAAAAAAAATGAAACCATTCAAAATCTTGATCATGTTCCAAAAAAAAAAAAAAAAAAAAAACGATAGAAACAGAGGCTAAAACGCAGATAAATATACGAGAAGCTTCTAAATACAATTTGTATTCGTTTGTTCTTCTCTTTCGCTTTCAGAGGGATGTTACCGAAATTCGATAAACGATACGAGACTAAAAAACTGCTCTCTAAAAAAAAGAACAAGATATTCGACAAGATGACGAAGCAAGCCCAGTTACAGTTAAAAGAACAAAAGTAATGCCTCTTCGAAATCCAGAAATCGAAAAGAAACTTAAATTAAAGTAGGAAGATCTGTCATTGGAATAAATGAAATTAAATGGAAATTTAAGGTGAAAAATGGAATTCCTGTCTGCTCCATCATTACTGTCATCGGAAGGAGGAAGGCAGAGCTCATTTATAAATCAATGAGATGGCTGGTGCAGAGGATGGAGGAAAAAATGGTGCATTAGTTACGATGCAGAAAATGCACCGTTTCGGATCTGATATGTGATAGATAATGCAGCTCGGAATTGTTGGATTCAAAATTGATTTTTTTTTGAAGTGTGTCGTTGATAGAAAGAGATGAGTGGTTGAAGTTGGATATAGCAATGGGGATTTCACATTTTATTGTAGCCCACAATATATTTAAATATTTCAAAACACAAGTTTTAGTTCAATTTTTTATTTTGGTTATATAGTTCGGTTATAGTATAATTTAGTTTATATATGCATCCTCATGATTATGATAGCTTCCTCATATACAAGTGCATGTATGTGTATATCTATGCATGCATTTACACATATGTGATACATACGTGCCATATGCGAATACCAATACCCAAGTACTTTATGAGTAAAAAAAAAAAAAAAACTCTGCAAACTTCTTTAAAAGATGGATCGATTATATATGTAAGACAAATAAGCAAAGAAATAGAATTGTAATAAGCGAATAAATATTATTGCAAGATAAAAATAAGCAAATAAATATTATTGTAAGAAAATAAGCTAAGAAATATTATTGAAGATAAAAATAAGCAAAGAAATATTATTGTAAGAAAATCTAATAAAAAAAAATATTGTTATAAAAAATAACAACGAAATATTATTATAAGAAAAAAATAGACAAAAAATATTATTGTATGAAAAATTAAGCAAATAAATATTCTTGCAAAGAAAACTAAACAAAAAAAAAATATCATTTTATGAAAAAAAAAATAATATTATTGTAAGAAAAATAAGCAAAAATATTATTGTAAGGAAACATAAGCAGAAACACATTATTATAAGAAAAAAGAAAAGAAAAATTTAAAAATTCACGATTTAGTCCTAAAAACACAGTTGTACATGTACACATGCATACTAAATAAAATAAATAGCTTGTAACCATACAAATCTAAAAAAAAATATGGAAAGCATTCAAAATCTGGATCATGTTCAAAAAGAAAAAGAACGGACGATAGAAACAGAGGCGAAAACACAGATAAATATACGAGAAGTTTCTAAATATAACTTGTATTCCTCTGTTCTTCTCTTTCACTTTTAAAGGGATGTTACCGAAATTCGATAAACGATTCCAGACTAAAAAAACTCCATTCTTAAAAAGTCAACAAGATTTCGACTAGTCTACAAGATAAGAAAGAAGCAATTACAGTTACAGTTAAAAGAACAAAATGAAACAAAGTAATGTCTCTTCGACCCCCACCGAATGGAAACAGAAAGTAAAAACTCAGAAATCGAACAGGAATTTGAATTAAAGTGGGAGATCGGTCGTTGGAATAAATGAAATTAAATGGAAACTTAAGGTGAAAAATGGAATTCCTGTCTGCACCATCATTACTGTCATGGGAAGGAGGAAGGCGAGCTCATTTAGAAATCAATGGGGATGGCTGGTGCAAATGATGGATAAAAAAAGTGGTGCTTTTTAGTTACGACTCAGAAAATGCACCATTTCGTATCTGAGATGAGATGGATAATGCAGCTCGGAATTGTTGATTCCAAAAGTGATTTTTCTGTAGTATGTGGTGGATAGAAAGAGATGAGTGTTTGGAATTGGAAATTGCAATGACATTTTCAGTTTTTTTTTGGTAACCACGAATAAATTTCAATATTTCGAGCAATATATTTAATTTTTCTTAGGTTAAATAGTTGTTTCATATTATAACACATATATTCAGTTCAATTTTATTCATTTAATCATATTTAATCAAACTTAAGAATACTAATACCAATGAAATAGAACCTAAAGTAATGAATAGAACCAATGGATAGATCTTAAATGAATGAAATTCCAATCTGATTCAACCACCCTAATCACCATCTATTTTAACCACCATCATTATTCTCAAGTTCTGATTAGTTAGGTCAGTTTAAAATTGTTGATTCTAAAAGAGATTTTTTTTTCTGGAAGTGTGTGGTTGATGGAAAGAATTTAGATATTGCAATGGGATTTTCAAATTTTATGGTGGACCCGGATATATTTAAATATTTCAAAACATTAACAATTTAGTTTTTATGTAGCTTATATAGTTCAGTTATAGCATAGTATAGTATAGTTTAGTTTATATGTGCATCTTCATGATTATGTGTGCTTCCTCAGCTACAAGTGCATATTTACTTACGTATGTGTGTATTTATGCACGCATTCACCCATATGTGATATATGCATGTGTATCACATATGTATACATATACAGCACAGCATACATACACACAGCATACATACAGTGCATATGCGTGATATATGCATATGCTGTATATGTATATATGCATGCATTCATATATGTATTATTAAGTGTAAGTATGTGCATATATTTGTGCTTGTAAATATATGTGAATATGTATACGTGTCGGTTATAGATGTGTTATTGTATGTGCATATGCATGTTTGTTTGCTCGCGCGTTTAAGTGTAAATTTGAGCATATAGGTTTCCTCGTGTGTTTTTGTATGTAAATGAATTTGTGTATGTATGCGCCCGTGGGCAAATGTGCATGTGTATCTATGTATGTATATATACGTATGCATGTATATGACAATTTCAATTTGATTTTTATTTAGTTTATATATTTATCAATTTGTATTGTATCAATTTCAATTTATTCTTGTTTGGGCAGAAATTTATTATACTTAAGATTAACTAATGGCGAAAGTGAAATGCAATAGAACTTAAAGCGTAAAACACAGTTTTAAACTATACCATTAATATTCTGATGTTCGGAATTGTAGAATAGTTAGGTCAGTTTAAAATTTTTCATTCCAGTTTTTTTTTTATTCTTCAAGTGCGTATTTGATAGAAATATATGAGCGGTTGAAGTTGAAAATTGCAAATTGATTTTCAATTTGTATTGCAGTTTTGAATATATTTAAATATTTCAAAATAATACCAATTTAATTTTTATTTAGGTTATATAGTTATTTCAAATTATAAAACAACTATTTGATTCAATTTACATTTCTTGTCATAATGTTATCAAACTTAAGAATATTAGATAATGGAGAAAGTGAAATGAAATAAAACTTAAAGTGAATAACGATTAATTCTAACCTGACTTAGCCACTAACTATCATCTATTCTAAGGAATTCGGAATTGTAGAATAGTTAGGTTAGTTTAAAATTGTTGTTTCCAAAAGGGATTTTTTTTCTTGAAATGTATGGACTGATAGAAAGCAATGAGTAATTGAAGTTGGAAATAGCAACGGGATTTCAAATCTTATGTCAGTCCGAATATATTAAAATATTTCAAAAGAATTTCAATTAAATTGGTAAGTTATTATTATATAATTATTTCAACTTACAACGCAACTGTTTAATTCAATTTCAATTTGCCATTTTGATCATAATTGAAATTGAATTAAACAACTGCGTTATGATTTGAAATAACTATATAATAATATAGTTTATCATAATTATCAAACCCATTAAGATTAGCCAATTGAGAAAGTGAAATGAAATAGAACTTGAAATTAAAAACGAAATTCTAACCTACACCATCAATATTCTCAATTATGTTGTTGTTGTTGTCTTATCCCACTTGGCAGGCCAAGCCCACGAGCCCATACGTACTCATGATTGAAAGGGAAGTAAGCAGCTTCTGTAGTGATGGAGCACCCCGTAGGTAGAAGACTGACTTTGGCTCCGTAACGCTCTTACAGTCATAGGAGACCAGGACCTACTTCTTAAAGTGGATTCCGAACCACTACAAACATCCATGGCACCGCCGGGATTCGAACCCGAAACCTGTAGCACCGAGCGCCAGAGTGCCAGACACTCGGCCATTCAGGTCCCAAATTTGCGAATGCCAACGGCACGCGGTGTTCCCAGGTGGTCACCCACCCAAGTACTGACCGCGCCCAATGATGCTTGACTTCGGTGATCTAACGAGAGCCGGTATATTCATCATGGTATGGCCGTTGGCATTCTCAATTGTAGAATAGCTATGCCCGTTTAATATTGTTGATTTCAACCGGCCTTTTCTTTTGTTGAAGCGTATGATGGATGGGAATGAAAAAGTTTTCGAATTCTATTATAGTTAAGAAGCTATTTAAGTACTTCAAAACAATTTAATATTTGGATTAAAAGTTTTATTTAAATTTACTTTGAATGACAAACATTTCTTATAATGCATAACGATTTGATTTTACCAATTATCCAAAATCTAAGGTATAGTATATATAAATTATGGTCTTTACCATCATTACTGTTCATGGAAAAGGAAATAAAAGTCCATTCATCTTTGTAATGGTTGCTGTCAAAATAATGTTCCTCACTTTCTCTATAATATGCCACAAACAGCTCCTGATAGATGGAAGTATTGAAATCTGTCAGAAGGTACTAAGTTTTACGATAGCAGTGAACGCCATGCATGTCATCAACGCCAGAAATTTAACAAACGTCAATTTGTCTACAGGCTTGCTAGTTTAGTGCTGAATTAGCTTACACACACACATATATATATATATATATATATATATATATATATATATATGCTATTAGGCAGACGGCCATGGCCAACCATGGGGTTGTTACGTTAATGAAGAAGAAAGAGTAACATGGTGTGGCCCTTATGGCAAAGTAACTAGCGCTCTGCCGCTCGGTACCACAAGTTTTGTGTTTTAGTCCCGGTGGTACCATGATGTTCGTAGTAATTCGGGATCCCCTTTAAACCGTAGGTACTGGTCTAACATGACTGTAGATCATTGGGAATAGGACTGACAACCCTTAAAAAATATCTCATGTTTCGGAATCAGACAGTAAACTGAAGACCTTGGCGCCATTGAAAAAGTATCATGGCATATGCAAATTAATTTCCCCATAAGAAATGAAATGAAAATGATTATGGTATATTGGAATATATATCAATGGGATTTTATTAAATAATCAAAACACTCCTAAAAGACTTGAATGCAAAATTAGTTAGATGAAATACATTCATAAATAAAAAAATAAAAAAAATTTAATTATATCCTTTCATTTCGTTGAACTACGTTGACGATTACGGAATTTTACATCTACTGTAAATCTATTCAAAAGTTCTTTGTTTCTTCCTTCTCTTCAGGATGTTTTGAAATTTGCAATTCTATGGTCATTCTCGAAGAAGTCCTTTGAGGTGGTAATGTAGTAAAGATTTTGACTCATTCAAACAAGTCACAATTCAAACAAAATGGTTAACATCCAAGCAATACGTATATTAAGATCTGCTTATTCCAAAGCAGACGTATAACCAGATACCACTGTATACCACCAAACGTATAATCAGATAACACTGCATACAACCAGACGTATAACTTACAGACAGGTGGATACTACCATACGTTATAACATACAGATAAAGGAATACCATAGGTGTAACTTACAGATAGATGGATACCACCAGACGTATAATCTACAGATAGACGGATACCACCAGACGTATAATCTACAGATAGACATATACCACGAGACGTATAATGTACAGATAGACGGATACCACCAGACGTATAATAAAGTAGCCATAAGCCATTCGAGCAAAATAAGCCATTCGTATCAATAATTGAAGCGAAACATAAACAACTTCTTTTAAACTCATCACATATTGATATGCGATAGTAAACTTCCCTTTTCCGGCCAAATATTCCCTAAGCTGGAGATTTAAGGACGGTTTCAATGTCCAACCAAGACGTATATTGAAGATGGTCTTATTCCAAAGCAGACGTATTACAAGATACTACTGTATACCACCAGAACGTATAACATACATATAGATAGATATCACCACACATATAATATACAGATATATTGATATCACCACACATATAATATACAGATGGATAGATACCACGAAACATATAACGTACAGAAGGATAGATACCACGAGACATATAACATACAGATAGATATATACCACGAGACATATAACATACAGATGTATTCATCTAACAGCAGACGTATATCACCAGACGTATAACATATAGATGGATAGATTTCACCAGACGTGTAATATTCAGATGGATAGATACCACCAGACGCTATAACATACAGATAGATGGATACCACCATGCGTATCATACAGATAGATAGATAGATACCATCAGACGTTATAACACGGACAAAGAAGAATGCCAGCATAACATATAATATACAGATGGATAGATACCACAAGACGTATAACGTACAGATGGATAGATACCACCAGACGTTATAATATGCACATAGATTGATACGACCAAATCGTATAACATACATATAAATGGATACCAACAGACGTATAATATATTCTTACTCATCAACACATATGTCTAGGAATTCTAATCGATATTTACATCAGAATATTTTATAACATATCAATCATCTATTTTAGTATGCCGTCATGGCATACTTTTAGCAAAACTTTACAGAACATTTACATTATAAATGCATCTCATACTGAAAAACGAAAATGTTCATCCATATATCATTATTATACTCACGGCCTGTTTATCCTAGGAAAGGAAAAATGACGTCCAAGTCAAAGCAATATTAATACTCTCCATAATACTCATCATCTCAGAGGAGGGTCCTTTTGATGCATCTTGAGCAAAATAAGCCATTCGTATCAATAATGGAAGCGAAACATAAACAACTTCTTTTAAAACTCATCACATATTGATATGCGATAGTAATCTTCCCTTTTCTGGCCAAATATTCCCTAAGCTGGGGATTTAAGGACGGTTTTCCAACGAAGGACTAGTGTTGTTTTTCTTTTTGTGTAGGAACTTCGTCTCGTCTGAAGGATGAAAAAAATAAGAAATGAATGAGCTTAGAAGAGGGAGTTTTAGGGAGGGGGAATGCATTTAGATTAATGAAGATAGTTTCGCTTTAGGGATGATTGGGTTTTTGTAAAAATGAAATTTGTTAAATGTCTTTTCGTTAATCTTTCTTTCAGCGGCTGTTGTAGTTTTTGGATTGTAATTTCGCAAATTGTATTCGATTTGTTCGTTTGTGTTTAGTGCTTCATGTTTGGTTTAATAATTTTATTTTAAGTAAAGTATATTTGTTCTTGAAGTAAATAAGTGATATTAAAGATAAATATTTTGCATCAAATATTATTAGTTTTCGATGGTAAACATCAGATATATTACATTTATTAATCTCTTTATCTAATTTAGATCATTTGAAATTATTGAAATGGCTAATTTATTACTAATTAAAATATTTTTTTTCAACTTATTTTGCTGAAATTAATTAGAGATGAATTTTTTTTTTTTAAGTTAAACGATATAACCTAATTCCGTAGAAAAAATAAAAATAATAAAATAAAGATAATTATATTTTTTTCCATATCAATATTTAAATAGCAGTTTTGTAATTTTAGGATTCGTTACTGAAAGAATAAACTAATGTAAAGAATCTAATTAAAATAAAAATGAATATCACTGGATCGCCCTGAGGACATGCCATCAGTTCACATCTAAAGGGAATGTCTCCTGAGGGTTCGGGTGAAACATGTAATTGCCCGACAAATGTAAAAAGAAACATGTAATTGCCCGACATTTACACGCTACTTGGAAGAAACATGTAATTGCCCGACGAATGTAAAAACCATGTAATTGCCCGATATTTACATGTTACTTGTGAGAAACATGTAATTGCCCGACAAATGTAAAAGAAACATGTAATTGCCAGGCATTTACATGTTTCTTGTAAGAAACATGTAATTGCCCGACGAATGTAAAAAGAAACATGTAATTGTCCGACATTTACATGTTTCTTGTACGAAACATGTAATTGCCCGACAAATGTAAAAAAGAAACATGTAATTGCCCGACGAATGTAAAAAGAAACATGTAATAGTACGACATTTACATGATTCTTGTACGAAACATGTAATTGCCCGACAAATGTAAAAGAAACATGTAATAGTACGACATTTACATGTTTCTTGTACGAAACATGTAATTGCCCGACAAATGTAAAAAGAAACATGTAATTGCCCGACAAAATGTAAAAAAGAAACATACAATTGTCCGACATTTACATGTTTCTTGTAATGAAACATGTAATTGTCCGACAAATGTAAAAAGAAACATGTAATTGCCCGACGAATGTAAAAAGAAACATGTAATAGTATGAAACATTTACATGTTTTTCTGAAAGAAACATGTAATTGCCCGACATTTACATTTTCTTTGAAAGAAACATGTAAATGTCGGGGAACAAGCCTCCTGTCTTCCTCATCAAAGCACTCCGTGTACCTATGCGATATGTTTTTAAACTGGTTTTCACAATAACCATCTGGTTTCCTGATTTTGAAAGCAACAAATGAATCAATCAATCCTGGATGTTATCTATACACATAACGACAGTACCAAAAATTGAGTACAAGCAAAGAATAGTAAAATCTATGGTGCATTCGATAGCAAAAGTTATTTAAAACCAACAGCTTATACAGATTTGATAAGTTATTTTAAAATTCAGTATACAAATTATGATATGTCTCGTAAAATAATAATTAAGATAGTAAAACTTAAAACTATTAAAAACAAATTTCCGCAAGATTCGTAAACAGCCTGAAATTAAAATTACAAATATTTCTTTTTGTTTATATTATAATTTTAAACTCTATTTAGCATAACAAAACAGCTACTTATATTATTAACATTATTCGGTTTCTTACCTTTTATGTGTGATATGATTTAAAAATATGTAGCAAAATTTGCCAATTAACTGTATTGACAATATTATTCATAAATTTACACAAATATTCTTTAAATATTATTCAGATTTTGTGACTTAACCAATTATGCATTTAGACTTCGAAAAGCGCAATACTTCAAAACGGACTCAATATCAGTATTGCAAAATTCCTACATATTATGAAAATTGTATTCAAAAATTTTGGTGATACTAAAATATACGATGTACACTCAAGAGCCAAAACATTATGACCACCTGTCAATAGCGAGTTGGCCCACCTTTGGCGTGCCACACAGCTTCAACCCGCCTTGGCATGGATTAATACCACCACAATACTAGTTAAATACCACTTCCACCTGATCACGCATTCACATCATCCAGGCCAACTCATTGCAAAATGTAGGGGTGGCCATAATGTTTTGGCTCTTGAGTGTATATAGTAACATACAAAAATATTCCATCATTTGTATATATTTTTTTATAGAAATAGCTCGTATTCATATGAAATAAAAAAAACAAAAATTAATTTTCCAAAAAAAAAAATATTAATAAATGATATATATGGACAATATAGTTTTCCATTATCATTTAAAAATACATAATATAAATTATTTATAACTATTTTTTTTCTAAAGCAGCTGGCAAAACACTTGGACAGCTTGGTCTTGGATGACTTAAGGCAAGTGCTGCACAGATGTTACTCACTTTGCATTAACCAGGGGCGCGTGTAACTTGAAGATAAGCCACGGACGCGGAGTAACAATGCCCCCGAAATGCTCTATGATCATATTTCCACCGAGACCTACGGTTTAAAGTGGATTCCGAACCACTACAAACATCCATGGCACCGCCGGGACTCGAACCCGAAACCTGTGATACCGAGCGCCAAAGCTCTAGCCACTCGGCCATTCAGGCCCTATCATTAAAAAATACATAATATAAATTATTTATAACTATTTCACATAGAAAATTGTTTCAATTGGAATTTTAAATGAACAAAATTTAAGAATGGAAATATTAAGTTTGAGTTTAAAAGTGAAAATATAAATATGGAAAGTTTTAGTTTAAGCTTAAAAGGCTAATAAATTTTAGTTTAAATAAGGGAATGAATGAGTATACTGGGAGGAAAATGAATTCCCAACACCAAGACGAAATTAGTTTAGAGGAATGAAATTTAGGCAAAAGCATTGGTCTAGGTAACATATTTATTTAATTAAATCTTCAAGGTCACAAGTGAGAGAATGTGCGAGAAGAGCCATTTAAAATGTGAAATGGTGGTGCATTAATAAACACTGTGGTCTCCGTGATTTTGAATGCAAGCATGCATACGCGCATTCTTAGAATCGCTTAGGTGCCATATGGATGGAATGGGTTTTGTGGTATGGTAATTCCAACTTGTTGCACTTGTTCAGTCAAATTAGCAACGCTCATGTTTGTTGTGGATGACACTGTATTTGTTCTGTAGCTAAAATGTCCCATATGTTCAAAATGGGAGAAAGATGTTGCCAAGACAGATTTGTTTGGCAGAAAGCAACAGGTTCAAAGGATTTCCAAAATTAAATAAGGCACATACATGACACAATGCATGCATAAGTTGAAGCTTAGAGTCGCTTATGTGATATAAGGACTTTTGTGGGATGGTAATGCCTGTTTGATGTATTGGTTCAATCAAATCAGAAACACTCAGGGCCTTTTGTGGATGGAGCTGTATTTGTCATGTAGCTGGAATGCCCCAATAATTATTTAATGGGCGAAGGATCTTGCAAAGACAGATTTGTGAGACTGATATCAACAGGCTGGAAGGATTTCCCAAATTAAATAAGGCACTTATATTGCACAATGCATGCATTCGTACATGTTTAGAATAGTTTAGATGACATGGGGACTTTTTGTGGAATGGTAATCCATGATTGTTTCACTTGGTCAGTCAAATCAGCAATTGTATGTGGTGAATGTGGATGAAGCTGTATTTGTTTTGTAGCTGGAATGACCCATACGTGCTTAATGGAAGAAAGATCAGGCCAAGACAGATTTGAGTGACCGAAAGCAACAGGTTCAAAGAATTCCCAAAATTAAATAAGGCACTTATATGACACAATACATGCCTACGCGCATGCTTACAATACATGCATACGTGCATGCTTGGAGACATTTAGATGATATATGGACTTTTGTAGCATAATCAATGCTTGTTGCATTTGGTCAGTCAAATCAGCAACATGCTGTAGTGGCTCTAGATGAAGTTATATTGGTCATGTAGATGGAATATCCCATACATGCTCGATGGAAAATATCTGATCAAGACAGATCTGATAGATCGAAATAAACAGGTTCAAGTGATTCCCAAAATCAAATAAGGCACTTATTTGACAAATATATGTATAGGTGCAAGCGTAGGCATTTAGGGTGCTTTATGGACTTTGTGGCATGGTAATCCCTGTTTATTGCACTTAGTCAGTCAAATCAGCATTGGTCCATACTTGTAGTGGAAGACGTTGTATTTGTTCTGTAGTTGGAATGGCCCATATGTGCTGATTGGTGAAACATCTGACGAAGACACATTTGATTGATTAAAAGCAAAAGAGTCAAAGTATTTCCAAAATTAAATAAGACATTTATATGATACAATACATAAATACATGTATGTTTAGAGCCGTTTAAAGGTCATATGGGCTTTTGTGGGATGGTAATCCCTGCATTGTTAATTTGCTTCATTTTTCAGTCAAATCAGCAACGCCCATTGGGGTTGTGAATAACGCTGTATTTGTTGATTAAATGCAACAGGTAAAAGATCTCCAAAATTAAATAAGAATCTTATATCATACTATGCATGCAATAGTTTCGAAAGATTCCCAAAAACTAAATAAGGCACTTATATAGACAATGCATTCTACGTCCATGTTTAGAATCGTTTAGAGGCCATGGGGACTTTTGTGGGATGGTAAAACCTGCTTGTTGCATTTATTGAGTCAAATCAGCAAAGGTCCATAGTGGTATTGAATGCCGCTGTATTTGTCTTATAGCTGGAATGCCCCATACGTTCTCAATGGGAGAAAGTTTTGGCCAAGACAGATTTGATTGACCGACAACAAAAGGCCCTTATATGCCATAATGGATGCGCGTTTGCATTCAAAATCGGGAAGAATACATCGGCCATTAACGTACCATCATTTCGCATTTTAAATGGTTCTTCTAGCAAATATTACTATGTTTGAATCTATGACATTTCCTGTTACCTATTTGCTGATAAAAACTGTGGAAAATTATATTTTTCAACTTTCAAGATATTAAAAAAAATAAAAACAATATTGTCAAATTATTGTAGTTTAAAAACAATAAAAGAAAGATATCTGAATAAGAAATAAATTATGTAATAATATCTTTTAAATGAATAGATTTCTTAAAAATATATATATATATTTAAAAAAATTATCAAGATTTAAAATAACTGAAAGCAAGACATTTCAATATAAAACTGCAAAGAAAGCAACAACGAAATATATTAATATTACAACTGTACTCCCCCTACACACTGGCAAGAGTGCCCCTTGTGGCTTTCAGAAATAATGATCTGTACCCGTGCTCTCACCTGAGAGGAAGTGCAATACAACTTTTAGCGAACGTTTATGAAAGTGAGAAATATATTTAACACAACCCTGCGTATTGATTACAGGCTTTCCCTCGGAAGGGAAGCATATTTTTCGCACCCGTGTAGTTGAGTATCGGTTTTCGGCTTAGAAGTGAAATTCTACCATGAATCTATAGTTATATGTCTTTAAATGTATTGAATATTGTATGTCTCTAATTGTATGTGTGTGTGTTTTGTGCTTATGTCAATAAAGCTGTGAGTTCTCAAACCTCTACAATATATATATATATTTTCTAAATGAATATATGACGAATAAGAAAATTATTTAAAAAAGTTCATTTTTTTATAAAGGATTTTATTGAAATTTACATTTTAAAAGAAAATTTAAATCTTCCATACGTAATTGCCAAAAATCTTAAAAAAAAAAATAATAAAAAATTTTTAATTAGTCTTATATTAAAAATTTATAAGTAATTTTTTTAAAAAAAAAAATTTCTTTTTCAATCACAATATAACAATGCAGGAATTAAAAATGAAATTCACAAAAATCAAATTAAAAAAATATAATGATTAATAGTTCTTTACAAAACTTCTACTCCAGAGAAATTGCAATTTTTTTATATCTGATATATTATGCTTTTCATAAATCAATAATTTGCCATTTTTTATTGACAGTACGTCTCTATAAAAATGATAAACGGTTCTTATTCGCTGATGTAAAATAATAATTTTTGAAGATAAATCATGTGAAAAAAGTTATGATACTAATTGCTTTTATCCCAACTAGATCTTGGTAAAAACATGCATGACGCCAAAGGTTTTTTAATACATATATTTGTGACGTGGATCTATATCTAACACATCTGTTCACAAATAATTTGGAAATATATGTAAGGCATTGAACGTTTTATAACGAATAAAAAATATAAATTGTACTCTACTGAGTTATTTTCAAGTGAGTTTAGTTCAAGTATATATTATATTTTCTCAAATTTCAATAAGAATATAATGTTTTTATTAGTTAAAAATGTCTAACAAAAATTATCTTTTCTTACAAATTTATTATTTCTACTACTCTAAAAGATAACATTTTACAACATTTTATCCATCTAATACAAATAATAATAATAATAATAATAACTTGAAATATATTTATCATGAAAATACAAACTGAAAGCCAAACAATATGAGTTGTTGTTGTTGTTATTGTCGTATCCCCATGGAAGCAGGGGAGGGGGCAGCTTCTGTTCTGATGGAGCACCCGTAGGTAGAAGTCTGACTTCTGCTCCGTGATTCTCATACAGTCATAACAGACCGGGACCTACGGCTGAAAGTGGATTTCGAACCACTACAAACATCCATGGCACCGCCGGGACTCGAATCCAAAACCTGTGGTAAAGAGCGCCAGACACTCGGCCATTCAGGCCCCCACAATATGAGTTAGTAGAAAGTAGTTTTATAGCCCAACGTTTTTCGCTAGCTCAGAATTCTCTTTACATCGAGAGAATATTAAAGATTTCATTTATTTCAACAGTGATGCTAGAAACTACATTCTGTAGCAATTCTTATAAGAATACTGAAATTCAACTAACTATCATTTATTTACACTAAGGCAATCACAGGAACACAATGCATAATTTAATCTAATTCACACAGCTATTAACAACTTGCCGCGACACATTTTCGGGCAAAAACGTTACTTTTCGACAGTAGCTAGACTACATCATGCCTGCAGGAAGCCAAAAAGTTCAGACTGCAACTAAAATTATTCTACTAGGATAGACAAATCACGTAAGCTATTACTTGAAGTATGACATTTTACTGCTTTGCGGTGAAACGAAATTTAGGGATGATTTCAGCCAGGGGGTTCTCCTCATAGAGAAATATTGGTGTTACAGTTTTCTAAATCTAGAGTGCCCAGCACTTACTGCCCTAGGAAGCTGACATCAGTCATTAGCAGATTCAGAACTAATCATTACAGAGGGATGAAAATTCTCCCAAACCAGACCAGGGAATACATCCCCTGCAGAAAGTGCCGCAGCTTTCCTAACACCTAAGCACATTCTAGAGTGCCCAGCACTTACTCCCCATGTTTGGCAATTTTTGGTGTGGTGCCAATCGAGGCCAACTTAAGAGAAGTCCTGTATAGTGAAGCGGCGCCATTGCTTGCGGCCGCTATCGAGAAGACTTTTGACTTGATCTAACATTGATAATTATTTTCTTTTAAATCCATGGACACGATAACAACAACAACCACCGTGACTCGAACCCCAAACTTGTTTCATCGAGAGCCAGAGCGCTAGTCACTCGGCCATCAGGCCCCCTATTTAATGATATTATGAATTAAAATTGTGACCTGAACAAAAATATACTTAGTACCGAGAATAGCTAAATTCAGGTATTTTGTTTATTTATAGCTCAAAGGTTTGATTGATTGAATTAACGGTTTAAGATATCAATCTTATTAATATAAAGAAATATCTTTTGTATGATTCAGACATAATAACTTAAAAAAAACAATATTAAAGAATTTTATTTCTTATAATCATAAACCCAATCTCAAATTATGTTTTCTTTTATCATACTGAAATCTGTTTGCTTCATAGAAAAAAATTTTATTTGAAAATTAGTCATGATCAAACTCGCACATTTATTTCTCCATTCCATACTGAAAGGGGAATTTTGAAAACGATGCATTAATCAGTTATTGAAGCATTAGTAGCTGATATATCCATTAATTTACCAATACCTTCCTTAAAATGAAGGTACACATTTGACATTACAGGTAAACACACTATAATTCAAGTTTCATGGATTCATGGTTTCTCCTATTTTCACGAATTAATGTTGAATATATATTGACAGAAACATGTTACAACGTGTTTTAATATCTCTACATGCCTAGTAGAATAATATTTATTTGCAATTACATGTGATTTCGAAGTTCCTCAATTTAGTAGGGGTATTTACATCCCTAATGTAGACTTGTTATAAACAGTCTCCACATGCAAAAAAAAATATGGTAAGAATAGATATGACTTCATAATATTTTCTACTCTCTTATGGTAGCACTGTACTGATATGTATAAATGGCCTACCTTAAGCACCAGGTTGTAGTGTGTAGGTTGGGCACCAAAATGTAGTGTGCAATTTGGACAACAAGATTGCATCTCGGTGAGGTTGGATTGAGATATTTGAGGCCCATGTCGGAGAACCCGCAGTTTTATTTAAACACGCTTAAGAACCACACGCGTACAATTTGTTACCAACAACATTTAACACATTTAAAGATAGATAATTATAAATTAATGGTAGTACTTCACTTCTAATCAGAAAACCCAGAACTCGGGAATGCGCAGGGTGAGCAAAATATATTTTTCTCTTTTTTTCTTTTCTACTCATTACCATTTCAACAAATAAGTAATGGTCCGTTATTATTTACAATTATACATTTAATATTTTTTTTTAAAATTTAAATCAATAAAAAAATTATCAAATTTGTCCAACAATTTTTAATATTAAAAAAAAAACAAATTCGTTAAAGTCTTCCATATTTTAATGAAAAAGTAAAATTTCATATTTTTGCTTATTTCCAATTTAACGAAAACTTCTTCGATTTGACAAGATTTACATAAGATAGCTTTGTCACTGCTAAACCCATTACACATACAAGAAATAATTATATAAAAAAGCAACAGAAGTAAAAATAGTCTTTCAATTCCGTCCTTTCAAAATACGTCATTGTAGTTACATAAAAGCGAATGAAAAAGAAGAACGAGAGAAAAAAAAATGAATCAACGAGATTCTTTTTTTTTTTCTTTCTTCTTTCATCATTCATACAGTAAAAAGAATAAAATAGTGAGTGTTTCCAATATTTCCTCCTTGCCACACTTTTCTTATTCTTAATAACGAACCGATTAGAAGAGATTACGTGACTCTTACTGTTAAGTTCTTTTTCCTTTTTCTTTCTTCTTTTTTTTCCAATATTTTTTTTTTTTCTGAAGAATAGGTTCCGATTAAAAACAAGTGGAGCATAAAATAATCCCAGCATTCAATGCAATCAATAACTGGATTTAGGATAATTTGTAGTGTATTGGAATGACTGGATTTTTTTTTTTATATTAATCTTCTAATTTACTGTTATTTGTATCAGTAAATGACAAAAAAATAACTTTTTTTTCATTCTTGAGATCTCGGTATTAATTTTGTGCTAGCAATTTAATTAAATATTAGAAAGATTATTTTAATATCAGAAAATAAACAAGGGTAACTTGTAATTTAGAAATAAACTAAATTTAGCATTATTTTAACATATATCCACGTAATTTGGGAGAGTGTTTTGTAATATACATTATTCTTTTGTTAAATTTCGTATGCCCTAAAGAGTCCAAGACAATCAAATATCGTTTTAATAATATTGTACTTGATTGTCAGATCCAAATGAACTAATCTTCCACTAGGAAAATAACGATTAAACATTAGGTTATATCCCTAATTTAGAAATGAACTAGGTTTACCATTATTTCAACATTTTTTTTTTTGTTCTTTTATGCAAAAACACTTATTCTTGATGCTTTTCTTTGATGCCTTAAAGGCGAAATCGCTGGTGTTCACCGAATAATATTGGCTATATATATTGCCAGCTCGGAGTATAATCCTCTTCTGAGGAATGGTCCAGATATTGTAAAGCAGTTGGTTTTGTAAGATGTTTCATAGCAAAAGTTATTTTTGCTGTTATGTTCAATTATCCTATCCCCTGAAGAGTGCAAGAAAATCTAATAAAGTGGTACTACTGAATAATATTGAATATGTTGATTGCCAGCTCGGTATAAATTCTCTTCCGAGGGATGGTCATGGTTATGCATGACGGCTGCAACAGCTGGGCAATCAAAGACATGATGATGAATAGTAAACTCAACATTTTGACAGTTGACATATTTTTTTTGTATTTTCCGATGTCATCAGCAGAAATTTTCATATTTTCATTGTGGTGCTCATGAATAATTTTGACAACGTTGATTGGCCGCCGAAGTATAAATCATCTTCAAAGGGACGGTCAGGACTATGGATGACTGCAACAGATGGACGATAAGAAACATGATAATGAGGAGTAAACTCGGCCATCAGGTTGCCATATTTTTAGTATTTTCTAAAGTCATGAGTAGAAATTTTCTAAAATAATTTTGTTGCTTCAGCCTTAATCTAGTGAAGTAGTAGTTCTTTATTAAACTTATTAAAAAGATAGATTGTTGTTGGTATCAAATGATCCAAATGCCGATATTTCCATGAATTTATTTAATAATAATAGAAACAAAATAATCTAATCATTTTTTTTTTTTGTCTACTCATTGCCATTTGAACAAATAAGTAATGATAAATTATTATTCAAGAATATACATTTATTTTGTAAGAATTTAATCATTAATAAAATTATCAAATTTTTCCAAAATATTTTTATTAAATATATAAATGAAATATTCATCCAAATATTCCATATTTTAATCATAAAGTAACACTTCTTCTTAATTGCTAATTTAACGAAAGTTCTTCGATTTGACAAGATTTACATAAGATAGATTTGTCACTCCAAAACCCATTACGCGTACCAGAAAATAATTGTAAAAAAAAAAAAAAATACATCTCGAAGTAAAAATAGTCTTTCAATTCCGTCCTTTCCAAAATACGTCATTGTAGTTACATAAAAGCGAATGAAAAGAAGAAGAAAGAAAAAAAAAAAATGAATCAACGAGATTATTTTTTTTTCTTTCTTCTTCTTTCATCATTCATGCCAAAAGAATAAAACAGTGAGGGTTTCCAATATTTCCTCCTTGCCACACTTTTTTCATTCTTAATAACGAACCGATTAGAAGAGATTACGTGACTCTTACTGCTAAGTTCTTTTTCTTTTTTCTATCTTCTTTTTCTTTCAATATTTTTTTTTTTTTCTGAAGAATAGGTTCCGATTAAAAACAAGTGGAGCATAAAATAATCCCAGCATTCAATGCAATCAATAACTGGATTTAGGATAATTTGTAGTGTACTGGAATGACTACATTTTTTTATGTTAATCTTCTAATTTACTGTTATTTGTATCAGTAAAGAAAAAAAATATATCATTCTTGGGATCTCAGGAATAATTTTGTGCTAGCAATTAAATTAAATACTAGAAGGATTATTTTAATATCGGAAAATAAACAATGGTAACTTGTCATTTAGATATAAAGTAGGTTTAGCATTATTTTAACATATATTCATGCAGTTTTTAGAAGAGTGTTTTTATAATGAACATTATTCTTCCTTAAACTTATTAAAAGTTTATAAATGGTAATTTAACAATCTGGTTATATATGATCCAAATGAACTAGGTTTACTAGACTATTAGACTTTATGTTAGATGATTTAGAAATGAAGTAGGCTTACGATTATTTCAATATCTTTTATATATAAATATCAACCAATATCAATATCTTATCAATATCTTTTACTTGTAGTTCCATTTACCAAATGAAGCAGTTTTACCATTATTTTTCAATATATTTTATATATAAATATCAATCAATATCATATTAATATATATTTTTTCAATATCTTTTCTTGCATTTTTGGGAGAGTGTTTTATAATAAACATTATTCTTCCTTAAACTTATTAAAAGTTTATAAATGGTAATTTAACAATCTGGTTATATATGATCCAAATGAACTAGGTTTACTAGACTATTAGACTTTATGTTAGATGATTTAGAAATGAAGTAGGCTTATGATTATTTCAATATCTTTTATATATAAATATCAACCAATATCAATATCTTATCAATATCTTTTACTTGTAGTTCCATTTACCAAATGAAGCAGGTTTATCATTATTTCAATATATTTTATATATAAATATCAATCAATATCATATTAATATATATTTTTTCAATATCTTTCAATATCTTTTCTTGCATTTTTGGGAGAGTAATTTATAATAAACACTATTCTTTCTTAAACTTAATTAAAAAGTTTATAAATGGTAATTTTACAATCTGGTTCTATATGAAATCCAAATGAACTAGGTTTACTAGACTGATTAGACGTTAGGTTAGACGATTTAGAAAATGAAGTAGTTTTATCGATTATTTCATCAATATCTTTTATATAATAAACACTATTCAACCAATATCAATATCTTATCAATATTTTTACTTGTAGTTCCATTTCGACTAAATGAAGCAGGTTTACCATTATTTCAATATATTTTATATATAAATATCAATCAATATAATATTAATATATATTTCAATATATTCTTGCATTTTTGGGAGTGTGTTTTATAATAAACATTATTCTTCTTAAACTTAATAAAAAGTGTATAGATGGTAGTTTTGCCATCTGGTACTATATGATCCAAATGTCCACTACAAATGAACTAAGTATACTCTTATTTCAACATATATCTTGTAATTTTGGGATTTTCTGGTTTGGTTTGTCGCTCTGCGGTCATTTTTTGCACACTTTAGAATAAACAGACCGGGATCCACAGTCTAACGGGGATTCCGTACCACTAACAAACTGTAGTATTGGAAAAGTTCTTTATAATAATTCGTTGTTAAGCTTATTAAAAATTTTACATACGGTAGTTTGACAATCTGGTATTTCATGATCCAAATTTCGATATATCCATGAATTTATTATTAACATTTTAATTAATAATACCTGATTTTGATTAATGGTGAGAATAAATTAGAAGTGAGCTCTGTATCTCCAATTAGTTTTATCTCCATATTCTTTTCTTTTCTGAAGTGTCAAAACAGTAAGCTCCATTTAATTCAATCTTCTTCTGATATTCTTTTTTATTGCAATGAATTAATTAAAATTTCTTATTTTTCCCTTTTGTATATATTCGTATATGTTCCTATTCTTCTCATTATTTAAAATTTTAATATTAATATTAAATAAAAAAATGAAAATTGCTCGGCAAATTTCAATTTATCATATGTGGACATTGGAGAACGGATGAATAATCTCAGGAATATGCCAATGTTTAATAATGCATGAGATATAAGAAGCAATTGATTGAATACTACAAGAATGATCAAATTCAATAGCTATATGAATATAGCAATGCTGAAGGGATCAACAACTTCGTGAAGAATGAATTGTTCAAGAATATCTATAAGAATATACAAAAGTAAGATAAATGTTGTCGTAAATGAAGAATGAAGAATGAAGAATTCTACGAGAAACGTTACCACATTTAATAGCCAAAAGAATATACAAAAGTAACACTAAATGTAGTCGTAAATGATGAATGAAGTATTCCCAATTCTACAAGAATCACTATAACATTCAATAGCCAAGAGAAAATATCAAAGTTTGAAAATTCTAGGCATAAATGAAGAAAGAAGTATTCCAAACGCAATAAGAAGCACTATACAGCTCAATAGACATGGAAAAAGGCCAAAACTGATAAATATGGAATTTCAAAAAAATATGAAGGAATTGATCGACGTACTACGACTACATATAACCATTGGATATACAAATGTTTAAAATCCCAACCCAAAACATGAAAAGTGATCTAAAACCATACTATAAAACACTTCAAGCAAAAGCCAAATTCTCCAAAAAATTCCTGAAGATTAACGTTATTCATGAATCATATCAAGAGTTAAGGGCTACCACTTTCCGCCTAAATTTGCAATGGAATTTAATTTGCTCGGCCCTTATTTTTTGGGTACGTCACGGACCCCTAACCAGGGCAACATCATGTTCACATATGATAAAAACAAATTCAATGACCATAGACCAAAGGTAATCTTTCAATATTCCAGTACAGTAAACGTTTAATTGCTTCTTAGACAAGAATTTCATTAATGCTTTAGATCAGGGGTCTCCAAACTACGGCTCGCCAGTATCATCAATCCGGCCTGCGACCCCGAATAGCTTATTGTTGCTGTAATAAGTAGGATAAGAAAACACATTAAAACACTAGAAATTATAATGGCAGAAAAATTAAAATGGTTCTGACCCTTGATACTTACTGGAGTAAACAGTATGGCCCTAAGGCGGAAAAGTTTGGAGACCCCTGCTTTAGTTAATCAAAGATGAGAATGCTTCAAATTTGTGTTCTACAGATAGTCGGAACCCCAAGCTTCAATTAATTTTCTTAACGTGTGTATAAAAAAAAAATATTTATTTTTTTTTTCTTTTCCTTTAATGTTAAAAATAGGCGGAAAAAATTTTGATAATTTTACTAATGATTTAAATTTACAAAAAATAAATGCTTAATTATGAATAATAATTGAACATTAATTTCATTTGTTCAAATTATAATGAATGGAGAAAGAAAAAAATAATTGTTTAGACGAGTTAGTTTCTGAAGTTGCTTCCAATTAAATTTAACTTATAATAATTCAAAAGAAAAGTAAATTATAATTTAATGCACATCTTAATTAATTTATAATAATTTAAATTTTTAAATAAACATATTTTATAACGATAAAAAGAAAGTACATCTTTACTACAATATTTAATTATTGGAAAATATTTTAATACGTAAATTTGCTTTTTAACTTGTTTCTCTGTTAATGAAAAGTAAATAATTGATGATTATATAATTTCCAATCAATTCTGCTGAAGAAATATCTCAGAAATGATTTTTTAAAAAGTAAATTAAATTATTAAATATCCTGCAATTAAATTCAAATTTTATCTGTTTGTTTCTTTAAAGAATTTAATTTTAACTAATAAACGTTTACCAGTTATCAGTATTAAGCCCTTGCATTTTTTTATTTTAAACAAAGAACCTTTCTAAATTTTTTTTTCAATTTTTTAAAAATTAAAAGGAAAAATCCTACTATGAAATATATGCTTTTATAATGCAATGAATATGCAGATTAATATCGTTTAGATATGGATATGAATTTAATATCCAATCACTTTTACTCGAATTTAATTGCAAAAGAGTACAGTATTAAAACTTCAAGATATTTTTGTAAACGGACTTCATTGAATTTAGTGTAATTAAATTATTTGCCCCTTTACTAAAAATTATTATCGTTATTTTGAGGTTACATATTAATAATTATAACAATAATTTATTAAAAATATTTTATAATAAACATAATTAATTATATAGTTAATTTTATTATGAACATAATTATTACATTTTATAATGACATAATTATCATCATCATCAGTGGGTCAGGGCCGTCTGCCAGATTTCTAGACAGGAGATTTATTATTTTTTTTTTTTTTTAAGGTAGGGTTGTCTCCACTACGGCCAACGCTCTACAGTCCTATGAGACCGGGACCTACGGCTTAAAGTGGATTCCGAATAACTACAAACATCCATGGAATCGCCGCGACTCGAACCCGAAACCTGTGGCACTCGACCATTAGGCCCAACAACAGAAATATAACGTAATTAATTATATAATTAATTTATTTTCACTTTTTTGTTACATATTAATTATTAAAATAAATTATAATATCTTAATGATAATAATTTAATATTATTATTTATGTGTTAATATTATTAATAATATATTATATAATAAATAGTATTGTTTAAAAATTTATTAATAATAATATTTTATAATAAACATATTTAAATTAATATCGTTTATTTATTGTTAGATAATAAACACATTAACGACTATTTTCATTTAATACGAATAACGTTAACTACACCCTTATGAAACTAAACATAAAATTTATTCCCCAAACAGTTATATCACATCAAAGAACAATCCCTGTCAAAGTAGGACACAAAACTTTCCACTCATCAAACAAGTGCAAATCACCTGCCCTTAAATATCCAAATTACACCCCACCATCTCCAATGGCTCCGGAGACTTCAATGTTGAGGACACCTGCTTGTATCTGTCTATCTACTTATCGATAGAAGGTGAAATCGATATATCACTGTCTTTCCGATACGATGGGTGCTGGAAACCAACTGTTAGAATAATTGGGGAGGCCGCCGCCACCTGGCGTGTCAGCGATTCATATCGCCGATTTGAAGCGTCTTAATTACAATAGTTCTTAGCACGTGTCACGGAATGGATGATGCCTTTTACCCAGAGTGCAGCGCGTTCTCCAATTATCCAATGCTTCAAGTACGCTCGCTACCTGTTATAGAGTTCAAATGAGTTAGGGTTAATGGTTATGGGTGAAGGTAGCGAGATATATGTGATTTGTTGGGAAATGGACATGGTTAATAATGATTCGTTATGAGATGGTGAATTAAAATTATTTAATTACATTAAAACTTATTAAGGTTAATTTATTTAGAGAATTCAATTAATATTTCAATGTATGTTTGTAATCGTCTGAATAAAACCGAAAAAAAGTTGTATTAATTTGTTGAGTTGGCAGCATCAACATTTTTTTTTATAATCGTTTACATTTTTTAAACTTATATTTGATATTTTTATGAAAAATTCTTTATTTTTTTTTTATATAATCGTTTGTATTTTTACATATAATCTTTTTGCATTTTCTTTTTATAATGGTTTGCATTTTTTTTTGCGTTTTCGTTTTATAATCTTTTGCATTTTTGGGATTTTCTTTTTATAATCTTTTGCATTTTTTATATAGTCTTTTGTATTTTTTATTAAATCTTTTGCATTTCTTTATACAATCTTTTGTATTTTTTTATTAAATCTTTTACATTTTTTTCTATAGTGTTTTTGTATGTTTTATATAATCTTTTGCATATATATATATATATATATACTACTTTTGCGTGTCAGCGATTCATATCTCCGATTTGAAGCGTCTTAATTACAATAGCTCTTAGCACGTGTCACGGAATGGATGATGCCTTTTACCCAGAGTGCAGCGCGTTCTCCAATTATCCAATGTTCCAAGTACGCTACCTGTTATATAGTTCCAAACTCAAATAAGTTAGGGTTAATGGTTATGGGTGAAGGTAGAGAAATATATGGGATTTGTTGGGAAATGGACATGATTAATAATGATTCGTTATGAGATGGTGAATTAAAATTTGTTAACTATAATGTTAAATTATTTATAGGATTTAATTAATAATTTAATGTATTTATGTAGTTATTTTAATGGTATCGAGAAAAAGTCGTATTTATCTTTGTAAGTAGGCAACATCAACAATTTTTATAATCTTTTGCAATTTTTTATATAATCTTTTGTATTTTTTATATAATTTTTGCATATAATCGTTTGCATTTTTTAAATAATCGTTTGCGTTTTTTATCTAATCATTTGCATTTTTTATATATATTCTTTTTATATATATAATCTTTATGTATCTATATATATATATAATATTTTGCATGTCATCGATTCATATCGCCGATTTGAAGCGTCTTAATTATAATAGTAAATTACAATACAAAACGCGTCACGGAATGGATGATGCCTTTTACCCAGAATACAGCGCGTTCATCAATTATCAAATGTTCCAAGTGCGCTCGCTACCTGTTATATAGTCCCAAACTCAAATGAGTTAGGGTTAATGGTTATGGGTGATGGTAGAGAAATATATGGGATTTGTTTGGAAAGGGACATGAATAATAATGATTCCTTTTGGGATAGTAGATTAAAATATATTTAATTTTATTAAAAACTTTATAAGATTTAATTGTTTATAGTATACAATTAATATTACATGTAATTATCTTGGCAATGGAAAAAGTCGTATTTATTTTTGTGGGTTGGCAACATCAACAATTTTTTTAATCTTTTGCATTTTTTTTTTTATATAATGTGTGGCATATTTAAATAATCTTTTGCATTTTTTATATAATCTTTTGCATTTTTTATATAATTTTTACATTTTTATGCAATCTTTTGCATTTTTATATATATATATATAATCTTTTGAGTGTCAGCGATTCATATTGTCGATTTGAATCGTCTTAATTACAATAGTTCTTAGCACGTGTCACGGAATGGATGATGCCTTTTACCCAGAGTGCAGCGCGTTCTCCAATTATCCAATGTCCCAAGTACGCTACCCGTTATATAGTTCCAACTCAAATGAGTTAGGGTTAATGGTTATGGATGAGGTAGCGAAATATATGGGATTTGTTGGGAAATGGACATGATTAATAATAATTCATTATAATATGGTGAATTAAAATTTTGTAAGATTAAATTATTCATAGGATTCATTTGATATTTTAATGCATGCATGTAATTATCTTAACGAAATCAAAAAAAATTATATTTATTTTTATGAGTTGGCAGCATAAACAATTTTTTATAATATTTTGCCTTTGCTAGTTAAAGTTTTTGCATTTTTTATATAATCTTTTATATTTTTTATAAAATCTTTTACATTTTTTCATATAAACTTTTACATTTTCTTTTTATAGACATTTGCATTTTTTTTTGCATTTTCTTTTTATAATCTTTTGCATTTTTTATATAATGTGTGGCATATTTAAATAATCTTTTTGCATTTTTTGTATTTTTTATTAAATATTTTGCATTTTTATACAATCTTTTGTATTTTTTATTAAATTTATTATTATAATTTATTATTAGTTCCAACTCAAATGAGTTAATGTTAATGGTTATGGGTGAAGGTAGAGAAATGTATGGGATTTGTTGGGAAATGGACATGGTTAATAACGATTCGTTATAGGATGGTGCATTAAAATTATTTAATTAGAATAAAACTTTGTAAATTTAAATTATTTGTAGAATCCAATTAATGTGTTAATGTAAGTTTTAATTACCTAAATGGTAACAAAAAAAAGTTGTATTTATTTTTTTGTGGGTCGGCAGCATCGACAAATTTTATAATTTATAAAAAATATTACCATGTATTATAAGAATATATAATTTATATCATTATATATATAATAAAAATATATAATACATTTATGCAACAATGTACTTTGTGCATAATCTTTTGCAATAAAATGCATCTTGTATTTAATCTAAATGTTTAATGCATTCTTTGCATGTTTTATATAATCTTTTGCTTCTTTTATAAATTTTTGCGATTTTTTATATAATCGTTTGCATTTTTATATAATTTTTAGCATTTTTTATAGAATCTTTTGCATTATATACATAATCGTTTGCATTATTAAAGAATTTCCGTATTTTACTATTGGTCAATAAAAGGAAAATCTTCAAAATCTGCACGTTTCCAGATAAACCTTTCAAATTAAAAAAAAAAATCATCATCATAACATTTTTAAACAAGTAGCATGGTTTTATACGATTTCATTATTTGTATCATTAAAGTATTTACAAACGTTTATTGTTTGAGATATTAATGAAAAAAAGGATAATGAAAAATATATTTTTAAGTACAATTAAGATTTCCTGAACAAATAAAATATGTTGCATTTATTTTTTACCGATTAAAAGAAAAACTTTACGCAGAATGCAGTGAGTTCTTCAATTATTTAATGTTCCAAGTACGCTACCTGTTATATACAGTTCCAACTCAAATGAGTTAGGGTTAATGGTTATGGGTGAGATAGAGAAATGTATGGGATTTGTTGAGAAATGGACATGATTAATAATGATTCGTTATAGGATGGTGAATTAAAAATTAATTACATTAAAACTTTATAAGATTAAATTATTTACAGGATTTAATTATTATTTCGATAAATATTTGTAATTAACTAAATGATATCGAAGAAAGTTGCATTTTTATTTTTGTGAGTTGGCAGCATCAATATTTTTTTTTTATAATTTCTTAAAATATATGTATAATAAAAATATATAATACATTCATGCAACAATGCCTTTTGTACAAAAATCGTTGTATTCTCTCTCTTTCTCTCTCTCTCTCTCTCTCTCTTATATATATATATATATATATATATATATATATATATATATATATAATCTTTTACATTTTTTTATATAATCTATTGCATTTTTAAAGAATTTTCGTATTTTGATATTGGACAATAAATAGAAATTCTTCAAAGCATGCACATTTCCAGATCAAACGTTATTAGAATAAAAATATCATTTTTATAATAAAATTTAGAGTAGCATTGTTTTCATACAATTTCATATTTATTTTTAATATTAAAAAGCTCTTATTATAGCATTAACAAGTGGTTCTTATTTCAAATATTAATCTGAAAAAAAATAAATAAAATAAAATATATTTTTAAAGTGCAATTAAGTTATTCTGAAACGAAAAAAAAGTTTAACTTATTTTTACCCATTAAAGAATTATTATTTATGTTAATTATTATTTTTTCCTACAAAAATATTCAGTTATATCGATTAGAAATGAATATATATATATATACATTTTAGGAAAATTAAAAGTAATTGAATATCATATCTTTTCTTTAATCTTATTTTTGTATTTTCTTCTTTTTAATTGACACAATAGCCCCATGGTGGACCAAGACCCATTGCTCATTGGAATATTTCGAATATTTTCTTTTTACTTGGTAGGATTTTCAGCCCTAAGCCTAACAGTCATATTAGACAAGGACCTATTCCTTAAAATGGATTCTGAACCTCTACAGACATCCATGGCGCAGCTGGATGTCGAAATGTTTCATTTTAAATGTTTCTTGCAATTCATTCAATAACTTGAGTTTGACATGTTTTATAAATAAACACATGTTGCCATTGCAGTATATTCTGTATTTTCAGGAAATATTTACTGGATTTTGCAAAAAAATTTATTTGAAAATACTCCCCTGATATTTTATGCTTTTTTTTTTTAAAAACCAGAGAAATTGGAGATGCTCCTACATGTAATTTTCATGAAAGTCATAAATTATGCAGATGTGTTCTTAATTAAATTGAAAATATTTCAAAATTTTGCTTTAAGTTTTCCAAAATGACAATACAATCCAAGAAATTACTCATTATTTAAAAAAGTGACAAACATGTACAAATTAATAATATTAATGTTTCGAATGAATTAAAAAAAATTTTGTAACGGAAAAATTTAGTGCTATTTTTAATTCATCTCAAATATTTCTTTTCAATTTAAACATTATGGCCTTAAAACATCTGAATCTCGGTCGTATGTTTTATAAGCACCAAAAAAACTTGAAAAGATGAAATCCCTTGCGGTTCGAACTGTCGAAAAATTCTTTGAATTTCTTAACATTCACATTTTTTTTCTAACCTTTTATTAAGTTTTTTCAAGCTTACAAGCCTTTGAATCCCAAGTCAAATCACTTAACGCATAACTGAATTTTACCTAGCCGTAAACCTCTTCAACAATTTATGTGAAAGAATGCGGCCCAAAAAAAGTATAAAAAAGAAAAGAAACATTATTTTAAAACGTTGTATTTTATTGACTTTGATTTCAACTTTCTACCAAATTGTATGTTTGAAAAGTTTTCGGAGAGAAACTGAACATATTAATATTATAGCCTCTTAAATATTTCTTAAAATCAATATTATAACTCGCATAATTAGTTTTTCAACTAATCTAATGCTGCCGTATATACAATGAATTTCAGTATTTTTCGTCATTTTCAGAAAACCTTTAGCTGAATTTTGCAAAAAAGATATTTGAAAAATATGCCAATCTTCTCTTAAACACGACTAAAGACATCTCTCCATGTTCTATGATCTTTCTTGTAGAATATGTGTGGAAACAATACTAATTTCATCTTTAAATGTTTCTTGAATCCATTCAATCATTCGTGGTTTGACGTGTTTAATAACTAAACACATGCTACAATATTATGGAAATTTTGTCGAATTGTCTGAATTTTCAGAAACTTTTTATTGAATTTTGCAAAAACATATTTGTAAATATGCATTAATCTTTCCGTAAACACGACTAAAAACCTGTATGTTCTATGATCTTTCTTGTAGAATATGTTTGGAAACAATACTAGTTTCATCTTAAATGTTTCTTGTGTCATTCAATAATTTGTACAATTGAGTGTTTAATAACTAAACACATTGTACCATATGTCTAATTACGCTGCATGTTATATGTTCCAATTTTCAAAAATATTAGGGTTAATGGTTATGAAAGTATTATGGATTGAAAATGGACATGATTAATAATGAATCGTTATGGGAGGACTAAATTAAAAGTTATTTATTCTAAAGCTTTGTAAGATTATTATTTATGGAATTATTAGGGATTCCTAATTAAATTAATATTAAATCCATTCAATGGTCATAAGGATAAATAATTATAAATTATTTATAATTATTTATGGGACTTTTATTGCTGAACGCATGTTAAGTCCAAAATTTTCTGAATTTTCAGAAAATATTCAGCTGAATTGTGATGTACAAATACATGGAGTCTGACTTGGCTCTATGACGATGAAGAATTAAATACAGTGCGTTCGGATTCTACGAACTATACCCAATTTGTAAAATATTTGATCAAAAAATACCAATTAATCCAAATAAAGATATTTCTTTCCCAAACCATTCAATGTCCTCGTGTTTGAAACGTGTTATTAAATAAACCATATTGAACTCCGCCATTACGTTCACCAGTGGCGCAGTTTTTGTTTTTAATTTTTTATAAAAATATTTACTGAAATTTAATGAAAAAATATTTTCTAAATTTGATTTATGTTTTCGAAAATGACTATATAATTCAAAATTTTCTACTCATAATTGTGTAAAAAGTAACAAACATATAAATGAATACCACGTTAATCTTTGGTTTTAATCAAAATATAATGTTGCAGTAAAAAATTAGTGGTATTTTTAATTTATCGAAAATATTTCTTTTCAATTTAAACATGATGGTCTGAAAACATCTGAATCTCTGCAAGATGTTTTATAAGCAGAAAAAAAAAACTTGAAAGGATGAAATCCCTTGCGGTTCGAACTGTCGCTTTATTCTTTCAATTTCTTAACATCCAAATTTTTTCTAATCTTTTATTAAGTTTTTTTTTTCAAGCTTACAAGGTTTTGAATCCCAAGTCAAATCACTTAACGCATAGCTGAATTTTACCTAGCCGTACCCTCTTGAGCAATTTATGTGAAAGAATGCTGCCCAAATAAAAGTATAAAAGAAAAAGAAACATTATTTTAAAACGTTGTATTTTTATGGACTTTGAATTCAACTTTCTAACAAATTGTATGTTTGGAAAGTTTTCGAAAAGAACTCGCACGTATTAATATTGTATCATCTTGAAATATCGAAACAGTTTTTAAAAAAAAAATATGTGTGATTTGTGTTTTGAAACTTAAGTATAAAATGGTACACTTAAGATAAATATTAAACGGAATACCTCCTTTGATCACTTTCAACTGATAAATACTTATTTTTATGAAATTGAAAGATATAGAAATTTTTAATATACAATAATTGTATACAAGTATTTGTAGTATACAATAATATAACAAAATAAATGTGTTTTTGTATATAGTTATTGTATACATATATAGTATACAATAATATATATAATTATGCAAGTATTTGTAATATGCAATAATTGGGGTTTTATTGTACGATAATAGTACACAATAATATTTTACAGTAATTGTGTTTTTTATATTGTATGTAAGTATTTGTATACAATATACAGTACTTCTTTTTGTATATAGTTATTGTATACATGAAGGTAGTATATAACAGCTAATATAGAGTAATTGTGTTTTTGTATTATTCAATAATTGTATACTACAGATCCTTCTGTAGTATATAATTTATGTACACTATAAAAACACAATATATTTTAAGAAAATTGCAGTGTATGCTAAATAATTCAGATTTTTAAATATTGAATTTGAATTTGAAAATTAAATACATAGAAAACATCAATCATTATAATTGTTGAATTTTATTTGTTAAAATAAAATATTTTCGAATCATTTCAAAAATCATTTCAGAATTTTCAAATCGAATTTTTTTATTTCTACATCGCAAACAACAGATTTTAATACTAGAAAGTTATAAAAATAATAATTTCTTTATAAATAATGTTAGAAAAGCCTTTTATTACAAAGGAATTAAAAATACTTCAAAATATATTTTGAATAGTTTTAAGCAATTCAAAATCTAATGTAAACTTTGTTTGTATTCAATAGCTATTATTAGTGATTGTATAAAAGTTTAAACTGGTAAGTCTAAGCTTGTTTATTTATAAATACATTTACAAAGTTTACAGAGCTATAATATTTAAATTGATTTCATACTAAGTTTTTAAGCTAAAATAAACATAAAAAAATACTTACTCAGATATTGATTAATCGCAATTGTAAAAATATTTTGTTTCAAAAAGAACACTCTAAAACTTAAACAACAAACAGGTTTCCCGACAGCACATCCATAGAACAGCTGTCAAAACATTACTTTTAGAACGTTTGTTGCTGGACCCAACGCAAATCAGTTCCTAATCTCCATAATAATATAAGATAAAAATAGAAGCTTCGTGAAAGATATTGTAGAGCTAAAAATATATATCGCTTTTTCGTTTATATCTTATCATTTATGCAGTGTTTTATCATTCAGAAATTAAGATAGTAACAAATGAATTCTCGAAATTGTAATATTCATTTTTAACAAACAATTAGTAAACATTTTAAAAATAGAATATTAAATTCACTGTTATTGTATAATAATATATTTTATAAAATTTGCGATAATTACTGATTTAGTTATATATATATATATAATTTTTTTAACAATAAACTAACCAAAGTAATTGATATATATATTTAATAAATAAACATTTTAAAAACATGCTTCACATTCAAAATTAATTATTTTTTATTATTTTAGGCTTTCTAATTATTTTTTTATGATTGCTTTTTAATGAAAAGTGGAACATCTGTATATATCCAATTTAAATCTTCAAGCATTAAGAATAAAAAACAAGAATAAACTATAATTTTTTAATTCTTTTTCTTTGTGATTGTTTTTAACGCTTATTGCAGCATATGTGTTTTATAACACATATGCTGCATTTTTTTAATTAAAAATTTTTAAAACAGATTCTACAAATGATTTTTTTATTATTTTTTCTTTTTATGATTGATTTGTAATAAAAAAAGTAGTACATACTAATACCTATCTATTAGTTTATAGTACATACATAATTTATATATTTAATGATTTTTAAAACAGGTTCAACATGTAGTTTCCTAATAAAAATCAAAAACATTGAAAAGCAATCATAATTCTTAATTAATTAAATAAAAATAATTTAAATGAAAATTGCAGTGTGTGTATCATACATTTACGTGCAATATGTATATTATACATTTATCTACAGTATGTATTTTAAACATTTATAACACTGCAACTGTTCATTTTAACTGTTATACAGTTTTTATATAGTTATGTTATTGCCGATCTTATATATTAATTCAAGTATTTCAGTAGTATTCGAATAATGTAATGTCTTTTCATGTTTGTAGTAATGGTTTTAATTCACGAACAACTTAGGACAACAATTCACCACTTTCTTATTTAAATCTTAGTTATTTTCTGTAAATATTTATTTATTTTTTTGTATGACAGCTTTAGCACATATTAAGTCAAAATCAATTCAGCTTTTACATATATAAATATATATATGTATAATATAAATTACAAGAGACAAGTGTTTTTGTAAACCTAAATTATATTTAAAAGTGTTTTTCGCTTTTTTTATTTTCAATAACTCTACAAAAAAATATATTTATTTCAAATGATACTACTAAATTTGTGACACAATTATATGAATGTTATATATATATATATATATATATATATTTATATAAACCATCAATTTATTTAAAATGCTCACAACAACAAACGTTACTGGAATAACATATCAATTAATTTTAATTAAAAGATTTTCAATTCTTGTTTTAATCTTAATATTTTACAAATATTTGATTTAAACAATAAAATGAAGAAATGTTACTTACATAATCGAAAAATTTTATTCTTCATAAATGATATAGATAAATCCATTATTTTCAATCGATTTTTTTTTTTTTTTTGTTCATATGACGATATTTTTAAATGATAAAAATTGCTATCAACCGAATATTTTACTTATTTATTAAAATATTTTTTTTTCTCACAAGAGCAATAAATTCCTCTTTTCAATCTTATACAAGCTTCAGAAACAATTCAAGGAACAACAACAAGTGATCGATCAAACATTCGAATTTTTTGAAAATAAAACTTTTGCTCCTCGCACGTCTCTATTCTAGAAACATCGTTTTTCTACTGTGTTTTTCTCTAAATCGTAGAATCGATTGGTTCAGATTGAACCAGGCGGTAATCTAAAGAAAAGAAAGAAAAAATACTCGTTTTCGAATTGCAAATGTAGGGCGTGTGCAACAGTTGTTGGGTACACATCACTCGATTTCTAGGAAATCAATGTGAAACATTTCTATTCACAAGTTCGAAAGAAGAGAATTTCCAGTACCAGGCTGGAATGAAACAAATTGTCTGGAAAATAAATGCTTTAGTAGATGGTTTAATTCAAATGTGGAATTAAATGCCATTAGTGAAATGAGAAAAGGTAGATGCAAGTATATTGTTTTGTTGTACAACTAAATAAATGTATTTTGTAAGCATAAAAATATATTATGTATTAAATACGTAAAAAAGTGCGTTATGTTTTATGTAAACATACAAGTGTATTACATTTTATGTACATATATAAATGGATTACATATTATGTACAAGTATACTATAAATTATATAAGTATAAAAGCATATTGCGTAAGTTTACTTTCAACTTAAACACGGAGAACGTACTTGCATAACATGTTTGCTTAACATATTTACATAAAGAATACATATTTAACATATTTGACTACTTATATTAGCATAAGCCATAAATATGTTCGGCAAATAAGTTATACTAATAATTTAAGCACCTATGTCAACTATGTCAATTATACACGTATGCATTATTATGTGCATTATGTATGAATGTATGCATGTATATGACACATTATTGCATAACAAACAACATATGTATGTCTAAATGTACATACGTATGTCCGTGCAATTATATATGTATGCATATTATGTATATATGTTTAAAATACAAGTAAGTTATGCAAGTAAATTATAAGATATATCCTGCAAGCTTATATGTTATGCAAGAAAGTTAAGCAAGCCTGTTAAGAAAATACGATAATCAGACATTAACATTATTATATAAAAAAATTAACATTAAATAACGATAAATTAACATTATTACATTATATTATTTATCATTTTACGTAAGCATGCTAAGCAAATATGTTAAAAAAGAACATAAGGATGTTAAGCATTCTTGCATGACATTGTTATTTAACATGTTAAGATATTATTTTAAGTAAATATTTCAGGCAAGTGTTAGTTAAAGTAAACTGAGTTGACAAAATAAGGGGTTGATTGCACCCATCAAAACAAAATGATAAAAAAATTTTATGACAGAATTCATGATAGCGTTTCACTGTTATTGTCAGTTTTATTACATTATATTATTTATCATTTTATTTGCAAAAGAAATTATGTTGAAAATTTTCTTTTTAAATAGAGATATTAATTTAAATAATTTTTTTTTCAGTATTTCAGCAAAATTTAAAAACTAAGTCTATTACTGAAAAGAAAAAATAGTTTTCTTTGTTCTGCGGACCACGTCCAAATTGCCATTACTACACACTGCTTCTGGTATTTACAAGTTTATATATATATTATATATATGAAACTGGCGAATTAAATAGTACTTGAATAATTATGTTTTATATTTCATTAATGATTCCATAATTTCAACCCTTAGAAATTTAAAATGATCTTTTGATAAAGATATCGACAACTGTATCAGAGGAAAACTTTGCAAAAAATAACCTCAAGTTAATTACTGGTTTATTGAATTTATAATAAATAAATGAATAAATCTTTACAATTATTAAAAATATTCGACTACAATATTAGAATATATTAGAAGTCTTTGTTTTGCCCAATTCACATGTAAAGTGGAGAAATCTCAAACAAACTCACACCATAGAAGACTATACTGCCTACGTGTAGTTCTTATTCATCCTAATACCGAGACATAGGTATAAACTCCCTTGTTGAGTGACATTTGGAAGCAGTCACACGTACCAAGATCTTCTTTTATAGAAGTTTATATTCACCGGATGGTATTTTTCGCAGTCGAATATTGACCACTCAAATAAAATTTTCATGGAAATATATGTCCTGTGTGTTTCCCAGAATAGTTTTCATGTAGGTAAGCACATTTAAATCTGTATTTTTTGTTTTTGTATTCGTAAGTGGAGGGTGTTTTATTCATATGGATAGACGTTGCCTAGATTTAAAGAAAAGTTTTCAGATAAAAAAATGATTTTGTTTTGTATTTTGATATTTATGTTTAAAATTTAAGTATCACTGGACATGACGAGTTGTTTAGAATGTAAGATTTCAATGCATCAATAAATTATTTTATCGGTAGTTAGGATTCAAATGTATTTTAGTAGAGTTGTTTACATAGTAGCATTTTTCTCACGGGAAGAATTTTGGCATTTCCTTCATAGGAGAAATGAATGCATATGTATTTGGCATTTCCTTCATAGGAGCAATGAATGCATATGTATTTGGCATTTCCTTCATAGGAGAAATGAATGCATATGTATTTGGCATTTCCTTCATAGCAATGAATGCATATGTGATTTGGAATTTCCTTCATAGGAGGAATGAATGCATATGTATTTGGCATTTCCTTCATAGGAGAAATGAATGCATATTTGGAACGTAAGATTTCAATCCATCAATAAATTCTTTTATTGGTAGTTAGGTTTCAAACGTATTTTGGTAGTGTTGTTTACTTTGTAGCATTTTTCTTGCGGGAAGAGTTTTGGCATTACATTCATAATGTACTCTCTATAACAAGTGCATAATAACAACCTGTCACTCAAGTATGACAGCAAATAAGTAGTGTCATGAATAATGATACTTCACAAAATTAGCGATTGTCTCTTTAACCTTCAGATGTCGAAACAATTATAGATATGGAATGGATTACGTCATAAGTTGCTGCATCGTGACTGGTGATATAATATGGGTTGAAGAAGTGTCCACTCCAACTAAAAGTTTAGGACGTTGTCATCCCGCATCTTGACGAGGAGATTTCTTTCTTAAAAGGAGGTTTTTGAAAAAGAAGAGATCGAGTGTTCTGCAACGAGTCGACAAATAATGTTTTTTTTTTTTCTCTAAAGGAGATTGAACAGGCCGGAGATACTGCCTATATTTTATTAGTAATTTCTTATTCTAAATATTTAAATATGTTTTATTCATTTTTTTATCTCAATGTCGACCACTATATTTTATACATCTTCTTGAAAAATAAACCTCTAATTATTTGTCTATGGAATTTAGGATAAATAAATGAATAAATCTTAAAACAATATCAAAAATACTCAACTGTAGATAGCTTTTTTTTTTTGTTACAGTGTATATATAACGTTGACGTGTAGATCGTATTCATCTTAATACGAGGACATAGGTATAAAATTCCCTCGTTGAGTGACATTTGGAAGTAGTCGCACGTACTAAGATCTTCTTTTATAGAAGTTTATATTCACCGGATGGTATTTTTCGCAGTCGAATATTGACCACTCGAATAAAATTTTCATGGAAATATATGTCCTATGTGTTCCCAGAATAGTTTTATGTAGGAACTCTAAATCTGTATTTTTGTTTTTGTATTCGTAAGTGGATGGTCTTTTATTCATGCGGATTGAGGTTGTCTAGATTTACAGAAAAGTTTTTCGATAAAAATGGGAAGATTTCTATTTTGATATTTATGTTTCAAATTTAAGAATCATTGAAAATGGCAAGCAGTTGTTTGGAATATATAATTTCAATGCATTTCGGTTCCTGGAGTTTTGGTATTGTTAAATTATTTTATTGATAGTTAGATTTCAAAAGTATTCTGGCCGTGTTTTTTACTCTGTAGCATGTTTTCACAGGAAGTTTGGTTTGGTTTTTGTCCATCTACGGTCATTTTGTGCACACTTTTTCTAATTATATTAGGGACCTACAGTTTAACATATATTGTAAACCACTAATAAACATCCATACCTTATTCAGGATTCGAATCTGAAGCATGGGCTACGAAAGGCCAAGTGGCCTACAAGATGTTTTCACGGGAAGAGATATAGTATTTCTGTTGCCAGGTGATAGGAATATATATTTTTTAACAAGTGTGTAATAACAACCGATCACTCAAATCTGACATCAGATAAGTAGTATCGTGGATATTTATATTACATGCAATTAGTGTCTTGTCTTAATGAGAAAACCCTTTCACCCAATTCTGACATCAGATAAGCAGTATCGTGGATATTTATGTTACATGAAATTAGTGTCTTGTCTCAAGGAGAAAGCCCTTTCACTCAAATCTGGCATCAGATAATCAGGGTCATGGATAATGATACGTCATGAAATTAACGATTTTCTCTGCGATCTTTACAGGTTAAAACTATTACAGAGAGGAAATGGACTTCGTCATGATTTGCTGCATTGCGATTGGTGATATACCATCGCCTGAGAAAGTGTCCACTCAATGAGAAATCAGAGAAGTTGACCCCTTTCTTGACGGATTTCCTTAAAGGGAAGTTTTTGAAGAAGGTGAGGTCGAGTGTTCTGCAACGAGTCTACAAAGAGTGTTATTTTTCTCTGAAGTGATTAAACAGGCCGGAGATTTTACCTATATTTCAATAGTAATTTCTTATTCACAACCCTTAAAAATGTCATATTAATTTTTTATCTCAATGTAGATCACTATATTAGATAAATCTTCGCGAAAAATAAGCTCTAATTAATTATTTGTCTGTTGAATTTAAAATAAATAAATGAATAAATCTTAAGCATTACCAAAAAAACTCGACTGTAGATATTATATATATCTTTATTTTGGTCCAATGTATATGTAAAATGAAGAAATCTCAAACAAACTCGTACCATAGAAGACTATATTGCCTACGTGTGGCTCGTATTCTTCAGTCCAGGACATACGTATAAATTATCCTCGTTGAATGACATTTGGAAGTAGTCGCACGTACCAAGATCTCCTTTTATACAAATTTATATTCACCGGATGGTTTTTTCGCAGTCGAATATTGACCACTCGTATAAAGTTTTCATGGAAATATATGTCCTATGTGTTTCCAGAATAGTTTTTATGTAGGCAAGCACAGCTAAATCTGTATTTTTGTTTTTGTATTCCTAAGTGGATGGTGTTTTATTCATGTGGATAGAAGTTGTCTATATTTATAGAAAAGTTTTCTGATGCAAAAAAAAAGATGTTTTCTATTTTGATATTTATGTTTACAATTTAAGGATCGTTGGAAATGACGAGTAGTTGTTTGGAAGGTAAGTTTCAATGCATTTAAATTTCTGGAAATTTTGTATTGTTAATTTCTTTTATCGACAATTAGATTTTCAAATGTATTTTGGTCAAAATAGAATTGAAATTTTTTACAAATTGAAACGATGTAGATTTTGTACAAATATGTAATTTGTAGATAAATTTGTATGTTGTATTTGTACGTTGAAATACGTACAAATTTTCAAAAGTATTAAATATGTGTTGTTTACATCATTTTTCTCAATGGAAGAGGTATGTATATTGTTTAACAAGTGCTTAATAACAACCTGCCATTATCACTGACAGCAGATAATATGTGCCATGGATAATGTTATATCTGATGTATATAATGTTATATCTGAGCATAGTGATGAGTTGCTACATAGTGATTTGGGCGATAGATCATGGGCAGAGGAAGTGTCCACTCTAATGAGAAATGACAAACGTTAACCGGGGGTTTTGACTGGTTTTTCTTAAAAGAAGGTTTTTAGGGAAGTGATGTCTAGTGTACTGCAACGAGTCGAGAAGAAATGCTGGTCTTTTCTTTGCAGTGATTGAGCAGACTGGAGATTTCGCCTATAATTCATTAGTAATTTCTTATTCTCGATCCTTAAAAACGTTATATTGATTTTTGACCTCAAAGTCGACCACTATATTAGATAAATCTTCACGGAAAATCTCTAGGTAATTATTCGTCTATTGAATTTATAATAAATAAATAAATTTTTAACAATATCAAAAATACTTGACTGTAGATATCTTTGTTTTGGTCAATGTATATGTAAAGGGGAGAAATCCCAAACAGGCTCGTACCATAGAAGACTATATTGCCTACGCGTGGCTCGTATTCCTCCTAATACCAGGACATACGTATAAACTCCCCTCTTTGAGTGACATTTGGAAGTAGTCGCACGTACTAAGATCTTCTTTTATAGAAGTTTATATGCGCCGGATGGCATTTTTCGTAGTCGAATATTGACCACTCGAATAAAATTTTCATGGAAATATATGTCCTATGTGTTTCCAGAATAGTTTTTATGTAGGCAAGCACAGCTAAATCTGTATTTTTTGTTTTTGTATTCCAAAGTGGATGGTGTTTTAATCATGTGGATAGAAGTTGTCTAGATTTATAGAAAAGTTTTCAGATGCAAAAAAGATGTTTTCTATTTTGATATTTATGTTTAAAATTTAAGGATCGTTGGAAATGATAAGTAGTTGTTTGAAATATAAAGTTTCAAGGCATTTAGTTTTCGGGAGTTTTTGTATTGTTAAATTCTTTTTAGAGATAGTTAGATTTCAAATAGATTCAAGAAAAACGTAATTGAATAATGAAATATAAAAGATCTTGTTGTTTTTGAAGTAGTAAAGGCATTAATTAAAAGGGAAAATAATTAAAATTTGTAACCGTGCTTCCTCCTACAAACTGTCCAGAGTACTCTCTACGGCGTTCAATATGAATGGTAAGTCAGCCCCGAGTTTCTCATGTGAGAGGAAGTAAAGCGAAATGTGCTCTTCCGCTGAGAAATGTTTAGTTTATAGTCTGTCATCCCGAAAGGAAATATATTTAGTGCAACCAAGGTCATTATAGTTGGCCTACAGACTATCACCCGGGAGGAAATATATTTCTCTCATCCTGTGCTTAGCCAAGTATCGGGGTTTGGGCTTAGAAGCGGAATCCTTCCACTAATCTATAAATATATGTCTATAAATGTGTTAACTATTGCATGAGTTTGTGTGGTTTTTGTGCTTATGTAAATAAATCAGTGAGTTATTTAATCTGTACTTCCAGTATTTCAACAAAACCACACATAGTTACAATCTGATTTCCCAACCTGCACACTACAAACCATAATTAAAAAATACCAGTCTACAAAACTATTGAACATAAATTAATTTGATGAAATATTTCCTCATAAAATATTAAAAAGTCTCTTTCGATGCGTGATATATAAACGTTTAAATGGTTTCCAAACGATATACAAACAATTATACAATAAAATTGATATAAAGATTTATAAGCGATTTAATGTGGACAAGAAATAATTAAAAACTTTTCTATATAGGACATCTTATGATTATGTTCAACAAAATGTAGTCACTGTAAAACATTAAATTGCACAAAACCATAATAAATCAAAATTTTGAACTTGATTTAATTTATTTTTTTGATTATAACTAAATTAACTTTCAAATTACATTTAATTTGGTTTGTCGCTCTACGGTCAATTATTTCGCAAAACTTAGGCTAATTAGATTGGGACATACCATTTATCGCGGACTCCAAACCACTAACAAACATCCATGCCACCTTCAGGATTCAAACCTGAAGCACATGGTACCAAAGACAAGATCGATGACATATCGGCCATCGTTCCGGTAATGAAATTAAGATCATTCTAGATAATCAATGCATTTTTTGCTCATTTATATGAAATTTGCAAAATAATTTTTAGGTTATTATTTTTCAATAATATCAGAAGAATCATTGCAGATTTAATTGGCATGGCCGAAGAATATTCAGCCTTCTAGAAGCACTGTAAAAACTTAAAAGTGACAGCACTATAATGTGATAGAATTCTCTTATGTGAAAAATATTCCTTGATCTGAGAACGTATGTATAAACAATCATACTATGGATGTTTATTTTGGCACAATTCTTGATCTTGAGATTCACTATTTGAACTGGTAAAATAATCTCAAACATTTGTGAAAATAAGTTATCCAGAAAGATATTAATTTAAGTTCAAAAAATGTAATATGTGTCATATTTACTTGCCGTTGATATGAAGATTTACCTACAAGATTTTTCTCTTATTTAATTGAAATTCATAGCATCGTTAATGGATTAGAATCTGTTATGGACAAGTATCAAAATTTCCGTCTTTTTTTTAACTAATAAATCTTTATAATTTTAATATTTTAATAAAACTTATCTAGATCATGTTAAATATAAATTAGCACACATGAGTCAGCTTTCCAATTACATAAAATAAACATTTTTTGTCTTATTTTATAAATTAACGTTAGGCGAATTATAAAGAAAAATGTATCCTGAAAAAATATTTTCATTTAAAAGGAATTTAGAAAGTAAAATATAATACAAAATACATAATTGTAATCGGCTGGATTGATATACAGATTACCCATAAAATTTAGAATTTAATGTAAGAACAAGCGCATAACAGCAGTCTTAAACAAACAAAGAATAAAAAATATCAATAAACCTTTTACAGGCAATAAACTAAATTCATCAGTTATCGTTCAAAACTAAAAAAAGAAAACGGATTAATTAAAAAAAAAGTAAATTTAAACGATTTTATTAAAAAATAAATTAAAAATTAAAATTAAAAAAAAACAATAAAAAACGATTAAAATCCTTTAAACATTTTATTAAAGAAATATATAATTCTAAATGATTTAATAAAAAAAAAACCTCGTGAAATAAATTTAATAAAAAAATCACGAGGACGAAATTTAAATAGAAATTTAAAAAATAATTTATCAATAGGGAACTTTGAAAATGGTCAACAAACAAAATAAAATAATCAAGAAATTAAAACGAAAGAAACAATTCGAAACGACTTTAACAAAAAATCACTTAAAAAGAAATTTAAAAAATAATAAATAAAAATCTATAAAATTCCAAACGATTTATAAAAAGAAATTAAAAGAAATTTTTTTTTAATTTAAGAAATTACGTCACTTAAAAAGAAATGAAAAAAATAAATAAATGAACTATAGAATTCCAAACGATTTTATAAAAAAAAAGCGCGCAAAAAAATTGAATAAAAAAGCACGAGAAATAAATTTAAATAAACCAATAACATTTACTCATTAAAGAAATTTAGAAAAAAAAAAAATCAATGGGAAACATTGAAAGTAGTCCATTGCATCGTTGACCCACTCTCCCCATAACAATACCCATATATTTTATGGGTAATCTGCTTTGTGTAATAAAACGATTGAAATAAAGGAAAAAATAAATTAAAAGCAGAATCAATTTCAAAAAAAAATTTCTATATTTAATTTTTAAAAATTTCTATATTTAATTTTAAAAAATTTCTATATTTAATTTTTAAAAAATTTCGAAAAACATCTAACATAGAATAACCGATTACCAACGGATATCCGATAGAATAACTGATAGGAAACTTATTTGATAGAATACCGGATCACACCACCAGATGGCACCAATAACATAATAAAGTTTTTGATTTTTGATCATATAATAAAGTTGTTTTTTTAATCTGTATAAAGTTTTGATTTAGTTAAAAACGTAGAAAGCTTGTAATTTTTTTACAGATTTTTAACTACCCGCCAGATGAAATAATAATTAATTTAGTGAAAACATTTCAACTAGAATACATACATATTCATTTTTATATACGTATTTTAAGTTTTAAAATGAATTTTGATATATTTTAATCCTCAAAAATACAAAATAAATCAACCAAATTAAATAACGCAACATTTATTCCAACAATGCACACCATACGACACAAAAATATCTCATACCAATCTAGAATTTTCTGAATTTTAATTTAATTTAACAATCCCTCTCATACCACAAAGCCAGACATATCATTTTCAAAAGGATACATTCCTTACATATGCATATTTAACAAATCCATCTCTCGCTCGCAGTCAAAAAAATTCCAAAAAAAAAAAAATCTATGTAAATCGAGGCGCAGGCAAACGAATCTGACAGAGATATACAATTACTCTGTCTTTCCCAGGTGATGGGGGGGATGGTCGCGCGGGTAGGGGGGGGGTTGTCGTCTGTCTCTGCTTATCTGGGTGGAGATGCATCTGTAATTGACAGGGGAGTTCGAGATAAAACGGGATCTGTTTCCTGAATCCTTATCAGGAGTTGATGTCACAGGCTGCCTTCTGTGTCTTTGCTTCCCATTCTTGATGCAGCGACTGTGTAGTTTCTATTTAAATTTAATAGTAAGGGATGTTGCATGCTTTGTTGCGATAATCAGTACTGATTGTTTATTGATTATTGGTTATTAATACTAAAGAATATTAACATAATAATAATGATGATAATGGTATCTATGTTAAGATATGGATTTTCATGTAATTTTCTATTTAAATTTAATGGTAAGGGAGGTTTCATGCTTTTTTCCGCTAATCAGTACGGTTTGGTTATTGGTTATTACTACTAAAGAATATTATAGTAATAATACGAATGGTATCTATACTAAGGTATAAATTTTTCATGTAGTTATTAATTATATTTAATGGTAAGGGATGTTGCATGTTTTTTAAGCTAATCAGCACTATTGGTTATTAATCTTTGGCTCCTATTCTAACGCTGTGGCTATGCACTTTCTATTTAAATTTAATGGTAACGGATGTCGCGTGCCTTGTTACTCTAATCAGTACTGCTTGTTTATTGATTATTGGTTATTACTACTGAAGAATATTAAAATATTAATAATATGTATGGTATACAAATTATAGTAAAGCTTTTATGTTGGTTCTTACGTAGTTTATATTTAAATTTAATGGTAAATTTAATGGAAGTTATACACAACATTTATTTCAAACAATGCACTTCATATCACACAAAAACTTCTCATACCGAACCCTGAACTTTCTGAATTTTAATTTAATTTAACAATCCCTCTCATACCAGAAAGCCAGACGTATCATTTTCAAAAGGATACATTCCTTACATATGCATATTTAACAAAGCCATCTCGCTCGCAGTCAAAGAATTTCCAAGAGACAAAAAAAAAAAAATCTATGCAAATCGAGGAGGAGGCAAACGATTCTGACAAAGATATACAATTACTCTGTCTTTCCCAGGTGATGGGGTTGGGGGTGGTGGGGGTGGGCGGTCGGGCGCGATGTCGTCTGCTTATCTGGTGGAGTTGCATCTGTAATTGACAGGGGAGTTCGAGATAAAGCTGGATCTGTTTCCTGAATCCTTATCAGGAGTCGATGTCACAGGGCTGCCTTCTGTGTCTTTGGCTGCCCATTCTTGATGCAGCGACTGTGTAGTTTCTATTTAAATTTAATGGTAAGGAACGTTGCATGCTTTGTTACGCTAATCAGTGCTGTTCGTTAATTGATTATTGGTTATTGCTACTGAAAATTATTAACATAATGATACTATAAATAGAAGCTGTACAGATTTTTTCATGCAGTTTCTATATAAATTTAATGGTAATGCATGTTGCAGGCTTTCTTACGCTAATCCGTACTGTTTGGTCTTAAATTATTGGTTAATACTATTGAAAAAAAATTCATGTATTAATAATATGAATTGTAAGATATAGATTAATGATAAAATCAATGATATTAATGGTACGTTATAGATCTAAGGTATAGATTTTTTCACGTAGTTGAATGGTATCTATACTAAAGTATAGAATTTGCCATGAAGTTTTTTATGTAGTTTCTATTTAAATTTAATAATAAGGGATGTTGCAGGCTTTGTTACACCAATACCTACATTTTATTTATTGATTATTGGTTATTACTACTGAAGAATAATATCATAATAATAATATGAATGATATCTATACTAAGGTATAGAATTTTCCATGTAGTTTTCTATGTTGTTTCTATTTAAATTTAATGATAAGGTTGTATACTTTGTTTCATTACTGTTTGGCTTTTTGATTATTGGTTAAATTGCTATTGATAATTACTAATAATAATTCATAATTGATTGATAATTAGTTGTTAATCAGAACTCTATGTTTATAGATTATTGGTTATTACTACATGAAATTATTAACATTTTAATAATATGAACGGTTAAAGATACCATTCATATTATTAAAATGTTAATAATTTATAGATTTTCATGTATAGATTTTTCATGTAGTTTTCTATATAGCTTCCATTTAAATTTAATGGTAAGGGATATTGCATGCTATGTTACGCTAATCAGTACTGCTTGTTGATTGATTATTGGTTATTAATACTGAAGAATATTAACACAATAATAATAGGAATGGTATCTGTACTAAGACTCTATACTAAGGTATAGATTTTTTCATCTAATTTTCTATGTAATTTTTATTTAAATTTAATTGTAAGGGATGCTGCATTCTTTGTTACGTTACTGTTTATTGATTAATAGTTAAATTGTTAGTGATAATTGGTAATAATAATTGATAATTCGTCTGTGTTATTGATAATTGGTTGCTAATCAGTACTATATATTTATTGATATTGGTTTTTACTACTGAAAAATATTAGCATAATAATATGAATGTTATCTATACTAATGTATGGAATTTTCATGTAGTTTCTATTAAAATTTAATGGTAAAGGATGTTTGTTACGCTAATCAGTGCTGTATGCTTATTGATTATTGTTTGTTACTACTGAAGAATAATAGCATATTAATAATATGGATGGTAATTAAACTAATGTATGGATTTCTTTAGTAATTAAAAATACAATTACTGCCAGTTTGATAAGCATTCATTTGAATTTAGTTTTTGTCCTACTGTTGATATTTCCCATTTATTGAAAAAAAGTGGTTTAGAATTGTATCATAAATTCCTCTAAGATCTTTAATGTAAATTTATTTGGGATATATTATAAGATAATACTAACTGAAATACTGGGAACCTGACGGCCTTCTAGCTAGTGCTTGGGGCCATAGGATTCGTGTTGGAGTCACAACGGGGCCATGAATGCTTATAGTGGTTTGGAATCCACCTACATCCATAGATTCCAGTATAATATGACTGTTGGAAACCCACCTTCTTAAAAAGAAAACATAGTTCCTTTCTGAATTTACCAGTAGGTAGACGATCTGGTTCCATGATGGAGCTGTTGAGGCTTTGAGGAATAAAATTAGTAAAAAGCCCACGAAAAATTTAATAAATAGCTTGGGAAGAAATTTTAAAAAATAAACGAATAAGAAACGTAGAAAGTGGTCCAGGACATCACTCACCTACTCTTTCCAAAACAATATCCATATATTTTATGGGTAATACGCTTGTGTAATAAAACATTTGAAACAAATTTAATATATATATATATATATATATATATTACAATAGAACCCAATTACAAAAATATACCCTTTAATTAAAAAAAAAAATTCGAAAAACATTAAAAAAAGTTGTAGATTAACCGTCACACCACCAGATGGCTCCAATCATATAATAAAAAGTTTTGGCTTGATTAAAAACATGAAAGGAGTGTAATTTTTTACAGATTTTTGATTACACGCCAGATTAAACAATAATGAATTTTGTAAAAAAAAAAAAAAATCGGGAATCACTCTGAAATAGACACAAATATTCATTTTTACATACATATTTTATATCATAAAATAAATCTTGATACATTTTAATCTTAAAAAATACAAAATAAATAACAAATTTAAATAAGAGAAGTTATACGCAACATTTATTCCAAACAATGCACTGCACACCACAAAAAAATATCTCATTACCAAACCCTGGACTTTCAGAATTTTAATTTAATTTAACAATCCTCTCATATCACAAAGGCAGACATGCCATTTTCAAAAGGATACATTCCGCATATGCATATTTAACAAAGCCATCTCGCCCTCAGTCAAAGAAGTTTCAAGAAACAAGAAAAATCTATGCAAATCGAGGCGCAGGCAAACGAATCTGACAGAGATATACAATTACTCTGTCTTTCCCAGGTGCTGGGGATTGGGAGTGGTAGGGAGGGGTCGCTCGCGATGTCGTCTGCTTATCTGGGGTGGAGATGCATCTGTAATTGACAGAGGGAGTTCCAGATAAAGCTCGATCTATTTCCTGAATCCTTATCAGGAGGTGATGTCACAGGCTGCCTTCTGTGTCTTTGGCTCCCCATTCTTGATGCAGCGACTGTGTAGTTTCTATTTAAATTTAATGGTAAGGAACGTTGCATGCTTTGTTACACTAATCAGTGCTGTTCGTTTATTGATTATTGGTTGTGACTACTGAAAATTATTAACATAATGATACTATAAATAGAAGCTGTACAGATTTTTTTCATGCAGTTTCTATATAAATTTAATGGTAATGCATGTTGCAGGCTTTCTGACGCTAATCCGTACTGTTTGGTCTTTGATTATTGGTTAATACTATTGAAAAAAAAATTCACGTATTAATAATATGAATTGTAAGATATAGATTAATGATGAAATATAGATTAAAAATAAGATACATATTAATGATAAAATCAATGATATTAATGGTAAGTAATAGATCTAAGGTATAGATTTTTCACGTAGTTGAATGGTATCTATACTAAAGTATAGAATTTCCCATGAAGTTTTTTTATGTAGTTTCTATTTAAATTTAATGATAAGGTTGTATATTTTGTTTCATTATTGTTTGGTTTTTTGATTATTGGTTAAATTGCTATTGATAATTACTAATAATAATTCATAATTGATTGATAATTGGGTGTTAATCACAACTCTATGTTTATAGATTATTGGTTATTACTACAGGAAATTATTAACATTTTAATAATATGAATGGTATCTTTACCAAAGTATAAATTTTTCATCTAGTTTTCTATATAGTTTCCACTTTAAATTTATTGGTAAGGGATGTTGCATGCTTTGTTACGCTAATCAGTACTGTTTGTTGATTGATTATTGGTTATATACTGAATAATATTAACACAATAATAATAGGAATGGTATCTGTACTAAGACTCTATACTAAGGTATAGATTTTTTCATCTAGTTTTCTATGTAGTTTTTATTTAAATTTAATTGTAAGAGATGCTGCATTCTTTGTTACGTTACTGTTTATTGATTATTAGTTAAATTGTTAGTGATAATTGGTAATAATAATTGATAATTCGTCAGTTTATTGATAATTGGTTGCTAATCAGTACTGTATATTTATTGATATTGGTTTTTACTACTGAAAAATATTAACATAATAATATGAATGTTATCTATACTAATGTATGGAATTTTCATGTAGTTTCTATTAAAACTTAATGGTAAGGATGTTGCATGCTTTGTTACGCTAATCAGTGCTGTATGTTTATTGATTATTGGTTGTTACTACTGAAGAATAATAGCATGTTAATAATATGGATGGTAATTAAACTAACGTATGGATTTCTTTTAGTAATTAAAAATTCAATTACTGCCAGTTTGATAAGCATTCATTTGAATTTAGGTTTTGTCCTACTATTGATATTTCCCATTTATTGAAAAAGTGGTTTAGAATTGTATCATAAATTCCTCTAAGATCCTTAATGTAAATTTATTTGGGATATATTATAAGATAATACTAATTAAAATACTGGGAACCTGACGGCCGTCTAGCTAGTGCTTGGGGCCATAGGATTCGTGTTGGAGTCACAACGGTGCCATGAATGCTTATAGTGGTTTGGAATCCACCTAAAACCATATATTCCAGTATAATATGACTGCTGGAAACCCACCTTCTTAAAAAGAAAACATAGCTCCTTTCGGAATTTACCAGTAAGTAGACGACCTGGTTCCATGATGGAGCTTTTTGAGTCTTTGAGAAATAAAATTAGTAAAAAGCCCACGAAAAAATTTAATAAATAGCTTTGGGAAGAAATTTTAAAAATAAACTACAAAAAGAAACGTAGAAAAGTGGTCCAGGACATCACTCACCTACTCTTTCCAAAACAATATCCATATATTTTATGGGTAATACGCTTGTGTAATAAAACATTTGAAACAAATTTAATATATATATATATATTACAATAGAACCCAATTACAAAAATATACCCTTTAATTAAAAAAATTCGAAAAACATTAAAAAAGTTATAGATTAACCGTCACACCACCAGATGGCTCCAATCATGTAATAAAAAAATTTTTGGCTTGATTAAAAACATGAAAGGAGTATAATTTTTTACATATTTTTGATTACACGACAGATTATACAATAATGAATTTTTGTGTAAAAAAAAAAAAAAAAAAGAATCACTCTGAAATACACAAAATATTCATTTTTACATACATATTTTATATCCTAAAATAAATCTTGATACATTTTAATCTTACAAAATAAAAAATAAACAACAAATTTAAATAAGAGAAGTTATACGCAACATTTATTCCAAACAATGCACTTCATACCACACAAAAAACATCTCATTACCAAACCCTGGACTTTCTGAATTTTAATTTAATTTAACAATCCCTCTCATACCACAAAGACAGACATACCATTTTCAAAAGGATACATTCCTTAGATATGCATACTTAACAAAGCCCTCTCGCTTTGCAGTCAAAGAAGTTCCAAGAAACAAGAAAAAATCTATGCAAATCAAGGCGCAGGCAAACGAATCTGACAGAGATATACAATTACTCTGTCTTTCCCAGGTGATGGGGGTTGGGGGTGGTGGGGAGGGGTCGCTCGCGATGTCGTCTGCTTATCTGGAGTGGAGATGCATCTGTAATTGACAGGGGGAGTTCGAGATAAAACGAGATCTGTTTTCTGAATCCTTATCAGGAGTTGATGTCACAGGCTGCCTTCTGTGTCTTTGGTTCCCTATTCTTGATGCAGCGACTGTGTAGTTTCTATTTAAATTTAATGGTAAGGGATGTTGCATGCTTTGATACGCTAATCAGTATTGCTTGTTGATTATTACTACTGAAGAATAATAGCATATTAATAATATGAATGGTATTTATATTAAAGTATAGATTTTTTTGTAATTTCTGTTTAATTATAATAGTTAGGTATGTTGCATGCTTTGCTACGCTAATCAGTAAGTCTTATTTATTGATCTTTGGCTCCTATTCTAAAGCTGTCACTATGTAGTTTCTATTTAAATGTAATGGTGAGGGATGCTGCATACTTTTACATTAATCAGTAAGGTTTGTTTATTGATTATGGGTATTAGTACTAAAATATATTAACATATTAATATTGATGGTACCTACACTAAAGGTACAGATTTGTTCATGTAGTTTATATTAATATACGACTGTGTAATTTCCATTTAAATTTAAGGTAGGGGATGATGCAGGCTTTGTTACGCTAATCAGTATTGCTTGTTGATTATTACTTGTATAGTAATAGCACATTAATAATATGAATGGTATTTATATTAAAGTATAGATTTTTTCATGTAGTTTCTGTTTAATTTTAATAGTTAGGTATGTTTGCATGCTTTGTTACGCTAATCAATAAGGCATTTATTATCTTTGGCTCCTATTCTAAAGATGTCACTAAGTAGTTTGTATTTAAATGTAATGGTGAGGGGATGTTGCATACTTTGTTACGCCAATCAGTGCTGCTTGTTTATTGATTATTGGTTATTACTACTGAAGGAAATTAACATATTAATAATATGAATCGCATCTGTACTAAGGTATATATTTTTTATGTACATGTAGTAGTTTCATACTGTAGTTTCTATTTAATTTTAATAGTATGGAATGTTACATGCTTTGTTACGCTAATCAGTATCGTTTGCTTATTGATCCTTGACCCTATTCTAACGCTGTGACTATGTAGTTTCTCTTTAAATGTAATGGTAAGGGATGTTGCATCCTTTGTTACGCTAATCAGTGCGGTTTGTTTATTGATATGGTTTATTACTATTGAAAAATTATTAACATAATAACAATATGAATGGTATCTCTACTAAGGTATAAATTTTTTAACTAGTTTTCTAAGTAGTTTCTATTTAAATGTAGTGATAAGCGATGTTACATGCTTTGTTACGCTAATCAATAAAGTTTGTTTATTGATCTTTGGCTTCTATGCTAACTCTGTGACTATGCAGTTTCTATGTAAACTTAATGGTAAGGGATGTTGCATGCTTTGTTATGCTAATAAGTACTGTTTGTTCATTACTACTGAAGAATATTAATAATA